>JAQIYC010000969.1:0-10850 GCA_034699545.1 Porobelba spinosa | reverse complement strand
GTACCCCCCCCCCCCCCCCCCCCCCGTCGACATCCCTGTTTTAAACGATTCTCTTGAAAATAATTAAGAGATGAAAATTATATAATATTAGTGAAATTGAAAAGTTTAGATAAAAATTATTAAATTTATTTATTTTGTTTTCATATTTATAAAACTTGGCTAAAATTAATTTTAATTAACATATTTAAACATGCTATTTTTAAACATTATAGTTAATTTAAAACAAACATAATTATAAAGCGTAAATTTAAAAAGATTTTTAAATTTAAATATTATGTTATTTTAAAAGTAAACTATTAAAATAATTTAAAATCTATTAAAACTTAAGTTAAATTAAAAGGTAAGTATATAAGTAATTATTAGAAACTTATTCTTAGAAATAAGAAAAATTAATTAAAATGTTTACTTATTTTCCATTAACTAACTTAATAATTACAAGCTTAATTAATACATTGTAGATTATATTGCTTAATTAAAAAACCAATTCTCTAAACTATAAGCCTTAATAATGTCGAAACATAGCAGCGCTTATAACAATCAAATAATAGATGATTTTTAAGTTAACTTATATGAAATATATTTGAAACAATTTATTATTATTATTTCTAATTACTAATTACTAATTACTAATTAGTCAGTTTTTATTTAAATACACAACTTATAAAGTATGACCAGTCTGATTAACAGTTAACCATCAGTGTTATGTTTTCGGCACTAACTTATTCAGAATATACTAACTAGAACTAACGATAAGTTAGAATTCAAT
Source organism: Porobelba spinosa (assembly GCA_034699545.1). Classification (NCBI taxonomy): domain Eukaryota; kingdom Metazoa; phylum Arthropoda; class Arachnida; order Sarcoptiformes; family Damaeidae; genus Porobelba; species Porobelba spinosa. Next base: position 10,084 of record JAQIYC010000969.1, on the reverse strand, counting down.
TGATGAGTCTTTTTGTTCGGTTAGGAATAGTGTTGTAAATTTGCCAATTTCTGGCAATTTCTGACAATAGTTAACATCAAAATCGCCAACTTGGCAATTTTATTATAAAAATCTTAGGAAATCTAAGTATTTTATTTAAATCTTGACTAGTAATACAATATAATATTAATATTTTGTATCTTACATTAAAATACAATTAATGTTCTAAGTAATTTGAATTGAGTTCTAAGTAAATTTAATGTTGTTAATTTGATATTTAATATGATATTAAGGATGGAATGACTTCCAAAATTTTAGCCAAATCCTTGGAAGGGGGTTATATGAAGATAAGGATGTGCAATTCCTTCACGTCAAAGGGGGTCCAGGATAATGGCTGCTTTATTCAGATTTTTGCCTGGGTCGGTCTAGGGTTTGGTATTTTCAACGTCGTTATTTTGCCTAAATGCGTTTTAAACAACAAATTACGTCATTTTAACGGGAAACCCCCAAAAATATACCAATTTTAGAAGAAAATCCCCCAAAAATCCGACTACTTTTAGGGGTACCTGCCTTATAGCGTATGATAGAAGTAGTTTGAGCATTTTTCGTCTCTGGGGAGGGGGTATTTTCCATGACCCCCTTGCACATCAATAATATGAGCGAGTATAACAAAAAAAGTCAAAATTGCGTTATTTTTTACACTGTTTTTAACTGAATTAAACCAAATTTAAACCGGATTTAGCAACAATTCAAGTTAAATTTAGTCAAAACTAGCAAAACCAAAAATTATATCAGCCGCCTGCGACGGCCAGCAAATTTTAAGGGGGTGGGGACCCTTGGTCTGCTGTTCTCCTCAAAATGCTGGGGGAGGGGGAAGGGGAAGACCCAAATTTTCAATCCTTAGGAGGGGTGACGGGCTAATTCCCGCTTCGAAATCCCCGCCTAAAAACAAATCCAATGTTGATATAAAAATGAAATAAAAGATAGTTTGATATAATTGATATAAAAATTGATAATAATTTTATTGTCTATAATTGATATACTGTATTCATATAATATGATTCATATTATAATACAATTTTAAAGAACATCAAAATATATAAATAGGTTTCAATTTGTTATCTACCGTTCGATCGATAATAATCTGTTTGAGCGCACAATACTTGTCAATAATTTTGCGATAATTTTATATTTTATGTAATTTTTAGTACAACTCTTAGACATTCAGTATTTGTTTATTTGTTTTGTATTTCGAAAATAAATATATCGTTTGAGATATAAAACGATTATATCTTTGAAGGTATGTATGCTTTCGAATGGTTTTCATTAGTGTTACACAAACACGAAAACAGAAGGAAATTGAAGTAAAAATGAGTACAAATATATTCAACAAATAATTTTAAATATTAGGACAACTATCAAAAATTTAATAACTTTGCATTCAATCAAATACTGTATTATATCATCGAATGAATTAATATTATTACAGTCTTTATGTCAAAAAAGAGAAATTATTACAGTTTTTCGATTTTTGAAATCAATATTTTTGTGTCTTTTAACTTAAATTTGATTAATGAGTAATGAATTAATGTTTTATATAATTTAAAAATGAATGAAAGATCGAATCAATTCGTTTCGAATTAAAATATATATATATTCGCGTAAAGTATAAAAGTTAACGAACCGGGAGATCACAAATGAATTGATTCGAATCGAAATTTACAAAAATCATATCAACTTTAAAAACTCATATATACTGTATATAATTCAATCAAATAACTCGATATAAACTAATTCTTATTTTGTTTGTAAATTACATCCGATTTTGTTTGTAAAGAGATGTCATTATTCTGTTAATTATTCCCCAATTGTTTTGCATAATTGTGTATAAGTAATAGAAATGGATTCGTTTGGTTGGAAAGTATGTCTTTTATTAGATTTATGTCATAATTAGCACTGCATTCGGTTTAGATCACAGATTATTCACAGGTGGGGACAGACAGGACAGTTGGCTCATTGCCATCCAATTCTCAAACCTCTTTCGATCTATTGTCGAAAGTTTGCATTTTCGACAATATGTCAAAAGAAGTCTAATTCGATGGCAATTCAGATAAATTGATGTAATTGTGTTGTCGACAAAAAAGCTTTAATTCAACAGAAAGTAAATATAAAAACAATAATTTTGTGATTTTAATAGTAGAAGTGCTTTATTGCACTCAGAATCCCATTATATTCTACTAATTGTCAAGATTTCAAACAATTTCCTAATAATAAGTAATAATAAGTTACAACACATTCAATAATAGAAGTGATTATAAACACTAATATCAATAGGATTTGTTAAAAATTGAATTCAAATCTATTTGCAGTGCATTAACTCAAGAAGTGGTATATAAGATATGATTGGGTTTTGAATCAATTATTTAACCGAAAGGAATGTAATTGAATATCAATGAACGCACTTTGCATTACAGTATTTGCTTTGTTTTTAATTGTATTTATTAATGTGGACTCAAATCGATAACTTGTATCAAACAATAAGAGTGTACTCTTCAAAAATGGCAGGCATTTCATATCATATCATTTAATCAATTCATCTGGATTGTATCCAGTCATATCCAGGCATTCAATCAAATTCATTAAAATTAATTTGGTTTAACTATAAGACAATAAAAACTAAAGTTGCAATTTTTGCACTGTTCAAATTTTGTCATTTTTGCGGTACAACTCATTACGTTTGACACGTGAGTTGAGTTCACTATAAAAAGTTATCTTAACTGAAACGAGTCATTGATTGCAGTGATATATCGTTCGTTCGTATGTTTAGTAGTTTTTGCAGATCTATAATCACAAGAGCGACGAAAATAGAGTTACTTTACAATAGTCTTAGTCTTTGGTTCTAAATGAGGTACAAATTAATTATGACTTTCAATTAGAGTAGTGGTGCTGTACTTGGCTTTAGTCACTTAACTGCATATGGAAGAGATCTATCAGTCAGGCCATAGACATTCATAGCTATACGTTATGTCTATGTCTTGAGTGATGCAGAACTAGAGCTCTGGAGTACTCAACAAATGAAAAGCTCAAACACTATATATTCGGAAAAGTTTCTTAAATTAATGAAATGTTTGCATAAATTGTTGTTTAGAATAGACTACAAAATAAGAGACAAAATGGAAGTTTCGATAAATTAATTAAAAATAAATGAATTAAATGTTTGTGAGTCTATGGTCGGGTGCTGTCAACCAAACCGTTCCTTGACTAGAAACATGAGCTTCTTTTTGCCCTTATATACCATTTTCATGTTGTCTATGAGCGACGCAAACTGGATGTGCCCGTCAGGTGCCAATAGGAACGTTTCGCGCGCCTTACCCAGGAACTCAATGAAGTCGCCGTAATGGCGGGGACTGATGTGCGTCAGTCGCGAGTGCGTTGTGTTCACGTAGGCCGTGATGGCCGCGTCCAGCAGCTGCCGCAGCGGCGGTTTGTCCAGCGGCAGAGGCTTCAGACATCGCCGCTTCCCGTCCGAACACGTGCCCACACCCGGAGCACCGATAGAACAGCGCCGGAGAATGTCGGAGAGAACGGGCGCGCACTGAACGTTCTTCACTAGAAGTGGCACAAGACCTGACAGTTCTGTCTTCCCGAGTCCGTGCGCAAGAGCACAGGCCCAGTGGACGTCGTTAATCGATGGGTGATTATCGCCATTATAGGAGATGTGAACGCCTTTTGTGGCCAAAACGGCCAGTTTGTAGGCACGTAAGGGGTAACCCCTGTGCTCCATATACCTGGCCACTGTAAACAGTTGGGAGCTGTTCATCACACCCGTAGAGCCGGCGTCGCCTACTATCTGATAGGCGGCTTCGAAGGCCAACTGATCGCTTTCGCACAGAGTTAGGGCATTGAGAGCACAATTGGGCGGATCTTTTGTAGCGCATTGAAGGGCTAGAGTTCGGGCGCAGTTCGACAACTCTTCCTGTTGGCTGAAATCAAGCGCTAACCGCATGACCGTCGAGTGAGACATAATCGAACTGGCCACTGGTCCCGTCGCCTCTGTAGGCGTGAACAGGCCGTACCAGCTCTGCATTATTGATATGAGAGCGTCGAGACCTACTTCGGTGGCACAGGTGACGAGCCATCGAACCATATCCCGTCGGCGCCAACTCAGCGACGACAGAGTCATTCGCATCACTTGAAGACCCAATTCGAAAGACGCCGTCAAAAGATGTCCATGTCTTGCGCCGCCGTCGACGGGTGCCGCGATCCGAAAGGCGTCCTGTGCCAGTTTGAACAGTTGGGTTGAGCTGTGGATATTACGCTGGGCTGACTTGAGGACCGACCGCAAGCGGTTGATGTCACTCTTGGCGGCCGAGAGCATAGTCGAGGCAAGAGAGCACTGTTGCATCTCTATGTGCGCTAATGTGAACCAACGCGGATACCGACCCAACACTCCGCTGTGGATACCTATGCCGTTGTCTTCGACGTCATCGTGATCTTCGAGTATTGGAAGTCTTTGGAAACAAATAAAAAATAAATACATTTCAACTAATTTAGTGATCATTGGATGCAAACCTCATCGCTCTTAAGCCGACATTGTATGACAAGTCGTGGTCGTAATTAAGTAAAGCGTTGAACAGATATTTGGCGAACGTATGCATTGGAACGCTTTCCGCGTGAATACCAGAGCCCAACCCACTGAAGGGCCCGCCGTCGAGAAGACTCATAGTCTGTCGCCGCAGAACCGACACTAAAGTGGAGTCGAGTTCAATGTCTTGCAATTTGGCGATCATCCGGTCCTCCTGTTTACAGGCCTTTTCCTGTGCGTAAAACCCAGGAGGCATTAGGCGCTGTTGACCCAAACCTATTAAACCCGATTCCATGGCTAATGAAAGATATGTTTCGCTTCTATCCCTAGTGCCGGGCACTACAAGATGTTGATATCGAGGCCTCTCTCGCACAACTGCAACGGATAAATTGGAACTATTGGCGGGAATGGAGTCTTCGTGGAGTATTGCCGCCATTTGGCTGTTATTACTCGTTGTGTTACTCGAGTTGTTTGATATTTCAGTTGTAAATGAGCCGTAATATGAGTCCAAAGGTTTACAATCAGCCATAAGTGATGCCTCGGCCAGAGTGTCGAACAGTGAGCCGATTGGGTCGAGAGGGTGTCCGACCCAACCCTCGTTATTGCAATGTATTGAATGTGAATGCGTTGCCGATGAAGTCGACGCTGTTGTGGTACAAATGAAGGGTTAGTCTAATGTTTGTTGAGTTAATAACTGAATTAAGTGGCGAACAGCCCATACCTCCAGGTTTGGAGTGGTCTGAGTGCCAAACCTGTTGACAATCTGATTGGTGTTTCTTTAATGTTCTAACGATAGATACCGCCAATCGAAGAGCCTCTTGACGGTAGCCATGAGATCGAAGCGCTTCAACTCTGGCACAGGCGGTCGGGATGTTCTCTGAAAATATTGATTCAAAACTTTAATGAATTCTATTTTGGATCGATGTATGAGATTCTGAAATCAAAATCTATCGGTTCTTAATAAAAAATATGCAAATCATTACTTTATTCATAAAACTACTATTTATTCAAATTATATGCATTTCATTAGAATTGCAAAGAATGACTGCATTTTAAATTTGAATTTTATAGAATTGTATTATTTTTCTCAATCTTAACAATCCTTTAGACTCTTCGAGTGTTTCATAATTCGGTTCTCAAAACATCTCCAAATTTTTGTCGAAAAGCAAAAACAATTACAATTTATTCCTTAATTTTCAAAATTCAAATCTACAAAAATCCAATTTAATTAAATCAGTTTTCAATCGAGTCATTTGAATTCAAGTTTGACATAAATCCAAAATCAAAAACCAATTATTTATCTAAAACTTGTTTTTTTAAATCAAAGAAATAGTTTTTATAAAATTGTAATTCACGTTAAGCGCGAACCTAAACCAAACTATATGTATATAATCCAAGTATAAATTAAAGGTGGGTCTACAAAGAGTATCCTGACACAATTTATCAAGTTATAAATTACAGTAAAGAATCAATAAAATATATACCGATAAATTTAAAACAATATTTAACTATTTTAAATAATATTAAGTTTAATATTAGTGTTTCATTGATACTATTTAAACTAGTTTTACATTAAAATCACTTTTTTCTTGTAATAAAAGCCAATTTTATTAGTTTTCATCAAATGGTCAAAAATATCATAGATTTGATGTTCGAAACTGATATCAAGATAACTGATTAAGAGTGGCAACAGTCGAAGAAGGAAAGAGATTCTCGAGTCTCTCATTTAAACTCAATGAAAGGCGTATAACGTATTAAACGTTTGCATAAAATATTCAAAAACCAATCTTTTGATTATATTTTTTCCATTTTTGTTAACGAATTTAGAGTAATATTTGAATAAATTACGAAACGATGAGTAATGTGGAGCAGAAGGCATTCATACCGTTCCAAAGTGGGTACCCGTGATAGTTAAAAGCGTCTGAAGAGTGCGGCTCATAGACGACGACTGGCCCGTCGTGTTCGAGAATAAACCTGAGGTGCGAGTCCTCCCATTCCAGATGACTCGCTTCGAGCGCCCGATGGAAGATAGTTCGAGGTAGGGATGAATTCGTATTGTTTGATGACCTTCTGGTGCCCAAATGCAGGCGCGAAGACGTCGACCTCTCTCTCTCGGTCTCCTCGTCTTCCTCATCAGATGAGTCAAAGATTTGGATTCGACGCCTATTGTTGACACTTAGAGGTCGAAAGTCCGCGTCTTCAAGAGGACACACATGAAGACGAGACCATCGCTCTAATAGAGCCCTCCAGTGCTGCTTCTCTGGTTGAGTACTGTGTGGGTTGAGCACAACGCAGACCCAGAGGGCCCCCAATTGGTCCCATAGTTGGCGACATTTGTCAGTCATAGGCGTTCCCTATTGTGTCAAACCATCAATCGGTCAAATGTGTCCGATTCAAGCAATTCGGTTGAGTGGACATACCTGTGATCTCCAAATGGGTAGTCGAGGGTCTGCGAGGAACTGTTCGGTTATAAGTCTGAGCATTCGGGCGCCGTTCGAGTCCTTCGCCCTCAGCATCTCCTTTACCTATACAGTCGAACGAATACAAAGTTAAACCATTTTGTGAGTCAACAAAGAAGAGGAAGAATGGAGAGAATGGGAGGAATGCATACTTTGGCAAAGAGCGCATTGAGCTGTTTGTTGGCGTTATAGTAGCCTCCCTGAGACAGGTAGGAGCGGACCTGTTCGCTCACTTGTTCTTCGTCCAAATGCCAGCTGTGCTCATCTTCAGCACAGGCACCGGCGGTAGGGTCAGGTGCACCGGAAATCTTGTTGATGATGGAGCGGGTCTGGAGTATCTCGTCGGCCAACTTCTGTGCGGTCGGCAACACCTCTGTGTGGTGTTCGGCGATTAAGTATTGCAACAGTTTCTGCAACTGTTGTCTATCCAATTGGAGAAGAGTTTCTGAATTGAAATAAGATATTGAATGACAACTAATTCAATGATTCGCTCAAATATTTGTTAAATTGAGTCAAAGACAAAAAGTTTAAAATTTAAAGCCAAACAACGCACCAGATATGGGAACGCGTAGTAAAACTGAACCGGGATTTCTGATTCGATATAATGCGAGAGCGACCACATGTTGGCACCAGAAGATGTCTTTTGTATCGCAAGTACACGTAACTGAAGTTATTTTGCATCTGAAGTCAAATATTACAATACATATGAAATTTAGGTTTCAATGAATAGATCGCAAAACGGAATATATTATTCGTTAAGACGTATTAAATATGCATTTCTTTAACGCAAAACTGTTTCACAAATATTCTATTCTTTGTTAGGCATTGACTCAGAGTTAAGAATCGCTGGAAAGTTAAAAATGAATGAATGAATAAATATTCAAAATTTTGAAACTATTTCTGATTCTAAACCAGATTTGAGAAAATAAAAGCTAAAAATGTAATCAAAAATCGGATAAAATATTGAAAGCTTTTGTGTTTGAATGCAATGCGAATACGAATTATTCCTGTAATACAGTCAGTGCTGAAAGGGTTGGCGTATTCGGGATTCGGGGCTCACCTGTCGAAAGTGATGGACACATTGTGGCGCTTCTCTGAGTCGGCATAACCAGACTGTTGTGACGCAGACTTTGTTGTAATGATTCCACTCAAATGAAAGCCTAAAATAAGAATTATATCAATTTTCATATAAACATATAAACAATAATAAGCCAACAATCGGGTGCAGAATAAGTTGGAAAAGGAAACGGAAGATGTGGACCAATGCCCTCCAATTCATACAATTCCAGTCTATTATTGTAAGCGTGACGGCGACAGACTCTACCTCTCCATCGCCTAAGGCCTGCATTAGACTATACGCTAAACTAATTCTCAGTTGAAAATACGAGTCATTCAGTTTCGGAATATTATATCATTCATAGAGTGTTGGTTCAAGTTTAGAGTTAATGAGAATTTCCATTCGTTTCAAATAATTAATATATTTCTCAAAATGAAGACTAAGCTCTACCTAATCATATCAGGCGATTATGTGCTTAACAATAGGAATATCAATAAAAATTAATATTTGTGTTAAGTTTTAAATGTTTAAGATTTTACCCTATTTTTCCCTTTAGTCCTAATAGTATTCGAGTTTATAATAGTCAGTGTCTGTCCGGTTAGAAAATTAGAGCCGGAGAGGACATCCGGTTCTGATAAACATTTTTATCTGATCTTTAAAAACAATATTGTGTTAAGAATACTAATATTAATTGCTAAATAATATTTAACAAACTCTAAATTCAATGTTAAAATAAGCATTAATTCTCGATTAGATTCTCAATTTATAGTTGATTATAAATTCTGTTCGTATTTGAAATTAATCTGCAATTGAAGGACTCTTTTACAACTATTCATACTATTGTGTCACAAATATTACAGTAAATGTATACAAGACTATCGGTATATTATTTTAATTTTGCAACAAAAAGTCAAAAGTTACTTCAATCACTTTTAAAGTTGAAGGTAAAAAATTACTGGGATAAAAGTTATATAATTTGTAAATTGAAAGACATTTTCAAAAAATAATAAAAATACAACAAGTAACAAGCATTTAAAGATTTTGTATCCACATTAATAACTAACCATTTATTGTTACTGCTCACTGTGCCAAACACGGTTTTCACTCTAGTCTTACTTAAATTATATTAACCTTCTTTGCCTATTATCCAGATAATAAACTCAATAGAAATTTGCCTGGACAATTCATTCAAATAAACAAAATATCTTGTGCTATAAATACAATTTAAATTCAACCGGTGGTCAACTTCAGACTAAAGTTGGCTTAAAGTATTGATTTATAAACACATTGAACTTCTATCTGTGCTAAGACATTCATTTCCAATAAGAATATAATTTATATTTAAACCTTTAATCACTTAATTATTTGCTTAATTTTAAGTCACTCCGGAGTTGGTTTGGTTTGGAAATAGTTAATAAAATTAGATATATGCAATTATAGACAACATATTAAAACTACAATGTATACATTTTCCGTGCAATGTTTCTATAAAAAATAGTCAATTTAAAAATCTGTCAATGAATGAGTGAATGCGACTGCGCTCTACAGCTGTAAAATACTAACTTTAAGTAAATTTAGATAAATTCACTTTGTTTTCAAAGTGTTAACGATTTTCAAATATTAATTTTAATTAATATAAATACCTCTAGAATCAATTAAATTTTTTCTCTCAGTTTAATTTTAAACATTCAGATTAAATTTAAAATGCTACAAGAAATATATATTAATAAAACAAATTGTAATCGATTGAAAAAACAATTGAAAAAATCTATTTAATAAAGATTGGGTAAAATTTAAAGCTTCCATCCATTTAATTCAATAATGTTAAACAAAATTAAATTAACGATAGAATTCATTTTATATCAAATTGAAATTTGCAATCAATAATCATATTTTAAACGCGTACTCAATATTTTAAAATTTTATTAAGATATTTTATTATTAATATGGATTTCAATAATGCCCCTGATTGATTTATTAAAAACTTAATGCCTTTGAAAGTTA
>JAQIYC010000968.1:0-10853 GCA_034699545.1 Porobelba spinosa | reverse complement strand
TTGTTATCACTCTAATGCTATTCATTCAGTTTACTACAAAAAACGACGTTAATTATTGTTAGCAATGAGTTTTTGATTGGTAACAATAATTAACGTCGTTTTTGTAGTAAACTGAATGAATAGCATTAGAGTGATAACAACGCTTACTACGAGAAGCGGTGAAAACGGAACAATAACTGCATAAAATTGATTTTCGTGGTTATTACAGTTATATTTGAGAGAGCTAACACCAGATGTCAGACATTTTAGAAAGTATACTCATCTGTTATAGGATTCTCAATATAACTGTCGGCTATTAGTCAATATCATTCGGTAAGTAATTTATAATTTGTATTAATTTTTAATATACAGTAAAATATACAACTATTTCGTGACAAAAGCTGTTTGTTTTAACATATATTCAAGAATCATGTTATGAGCAAATCGTATGTCTGTCAAGGATTTAATGCGAGAATCAATAGAAAGTAAAGCAAAAAAACTTATTAAAAGTTTCACTTTTGCATAAACTGTAACATTCATTAGAAAAACTTATATTCATATCTTTGCGTTTGTTTTACATTTAAATAATTTATTTCGACTTTTGCTTTGAATATCTATTACCTAATAGTAAAGGCTAGAGCTTCAGGTGATTTGCATTTTGCCTTCATTTGAATGCTTTATCTTTAGGTTTTATCTTTTTTTACTCACTTTATAATCCAAGGCTGTCTTGAGGTGGGACTCACATTAAATTAAATTAAATTAGAGATAATTTGAACCCATTTTCTAATACATATTTTGCTATAGATTTTAGAAAAATCAAGTTTTTTCTCTGCATTAAAAAATTACAATTGAATCATAAATATAACAATAATTGAGTGATATTTTACTACACTCCCTGACCTCTCCGTAAATTGGAAAATTGATTGTTGTCAAGTTCATATTTAATAATTTAAACTGGAAAATAATTAAGAAAAAACTACAGAAAATTATATCAACACAACACTCAAATTGAAATTATGTGTATTTTTATAATTTGATTAACAGTTGTTTGGATAATAAGAAATCTAAAAATGTATTGAAAGTCCGTTCGAATAGGTATCGCCTGAAAGCGAATCTGTGATAATTAGAGCAATGACTTCAAATGTAAATTAATTGGAGGCAAAAAACACTTAAACATGGATTTGGACATTGATTTATTAGTTTTCAATTTTTACATTTTTCAAATTATTTCAATAAATTAGAAAAAGGTTGAAAGTGGCCAACCAGTGCTAGCAGGCGCACTTTCAAAACCGCAGTTGTATTGAGAATGGTTAGCGCCAATGGCTACACCTAATTCCAACTCTTATCTACATAGGAATTCTAGCAGTTGCAAGAATTTAAGAATTTGCTTAAGTTTATTAATATTACTTAATCGTTAATTTAATCTAATTACAAAAATCACCCGTATGATATATTAATTTATATTTGAATGGTTTTTAAAAATTAAAAATTATTTTAAATATAAATTTAATGCTAAGATAATAAATTTAATCAATTACAATTTAATAAAATATATGAATAACTTAGGGATTAGGCGATTATTTCTCTCTGAATTCAAAAACCTATATTATCTCTTCCTTGAGCCGCGGCTGAGGTAAGTACTGTAATACTAAAATCTTGAATTTTTTACTTTTAATCTAAATCTGGCTTAAATTTAGTTAATAAAACTGAATTTAAGCTAAATTCAGGTAAAATTTGGTGTAAGAGCTAAATTTGTATTTTGATTTTAAAAATGGCAGCATGATTACCTGATTACTTCCTACCTAATTCCCTCTTAGATTTTTTGCTGTTTTACTTTATTTTATTCCCCACCTCCTGAGCTACCCGACCTTCTACATCTCTAAATAGAGCATAAGAGTTTTAATATTACAAAAAATAATTAATTTAACTTTTAATTACAAAAATATAACTAAATATATGGAAAATTCACTGCTTTAACAATACTATACATTCAAATGATTTATAAACTTGTCTTCACATTTGAAATGGAAAAGAAGTTATAGTCAGAATTGGGCAATGATTACGACACACCTATTCTACACGTTTTTAAATACTAGAGCATATAAAACGCAATAATTATTTTGTTCACATTTTTCTTTTTTCAAATTTCAAAAAAGTTTTCACTTTCAGTGTCTCAGAAGCGAATAGTTTATTCATTTTAGAGGAAAATTCCCAAAATTTTCGATTAAAATCCAGAAAACTGTAAAACCTTATCGTTTACTGCTGTGAAAACGCATTTAAGAGATGTTATGCTATATTAGACTCAAATTATTTCCGCAAACAATTGCAGTTTGAATGCGAATGAATGCAATTCTAATATTTCATATTCTCTTATTTAAATTTTTTTTATTTGATTATTATTTTTTGCTCTAAATTTGATTTAATGATAAAATATGTATTTTATTTTATTATTAAATGAATATTAAAAATGCAAATGTTTTTCTAATCTCACTTAAAATGCACACTTATTTGTGGGTCATTTAAACACATTTGCTATTAATTTAAATAAAATTATAATTTTTCAATATATTTATTGAATTGATATTTGCATAAAATATTATTTTTAAGTCTCTATACTATTGTGTCATTTGTGTCCTCTTTAACCAATTTTTATATACCTTTAAAGAGCTATTAATTTATATGTAAAAGCGTTTTTGCAATTAATGTAAATAAATAACTGAATTATTTGAATGACATTCTGTTAATTACCAGAACTAAAATATACAAAACATAAAAACAAATTTTTCAAACTTTCAAACTTTATTTTTGCCGATCTTCTAATTGATAAAATTTTCGCTTGAAGATCTGATATAATCCAAACTTTAATAAAATTTAAAATAATTTTTTAATTCATGCAATTTCTTGAGTGAATTTAGTTTTTCCTCTTTTCTCTCTCCCAGTCCTATGGACTTTGAGTTAAAGATATATGTCATTTAATGACTGCATTAAATCTTCTTTTAATTATTGTGTTTTTAATCAATTATTATTATTTTAATCCCATATCAGGTTAGTTTAAATAACCCGATGAAATCTTTAATTCATGACAAGAAGATTATTTTATAAAAACAATTGCGGAAATTGGATTTTAAAAGCAAGACAAAAAATGCTTATTTATTTTTTATGCTATTTTTTATTTTTAAAAATTGGTTTTTTATTCAAAATTAAAAGTTATTTATTATTTTGATTTCAGTATGTTTTGTCAGTTTCTCCAAATAGTCAACAAAATTATTATTTTGAAGACGTGCTACACATAAATCAAAGTTTACTTTTTCAGATCTAATAATTAAATTATCTTTTACCCGACATTTAGCAATAAATTATTATCTTATTTTAACTTTTAATGTTTTAAAATTAAATTAAATTTTATTTAATTACTAAATTAAAATTTGTTTTAATTCTAAGTCAAATTAATTAAACATGCTTGCTTGTTGCTTTCCTAAAACTTTATTACGTTATATTTTTTGCTGACAAAAATTGAAAAATAAATATATACTGTTTATAACGGATAAATAAACTTGCACATCTTTATATGAAGTAGAATTTTAATTGAGTAGATGTTTCAAAAATTTATTTAATCAATCATTTGTTTTAACAAAGATTAAATCAAAATGCAATTTTAAAATATTTTATACTTGAAAATTTTAAACATTTTGTTTGTAGATGTAATATTATTTCTAATATTTGTTTACAAAATAAATATCAATTTTAATTATCTCTTTATTTAATGAATTAATTAACAATTTTGAAAATATTTAACCAAAAAATAGTTTAAAATTACAATTTTTGACAACTTTTTTTAATAAAATAATTAATTAATTGACTAATTGATTTTATCAAAAAAATTCTAAATTATAAAATTGTTGTGGTTTACCTAGACTCAAATTTTAATTACCAATCATAGATGTGTATGAATTCAGAATTTTGATGTAAAAATCATCAGTTGAATCGTTCCAAATAGTTATCTGTTCTAGCAATAGTATTCATATATTAATATCTAAATATATTTTTAAAGCTTACTTTTTTAGTTAATATTTAAAAAATAATTTATAAGATAAAAATGTGGAAATTGATACCAAAATGTAGTCAGGCCAATCACGATTATCAGTCAAATTTTAAGGTTAGCGTTTAAACTATACTTTTTTGTAAGTGTAGTACAGTTTGAATTACATCGTTTGAGTCTATCCTTATTATTACAGCGAAGATGACATCAATTTATCATTGGATTAAAATTTTTTGTATAATTTTTTCAAAGTTCACCGAAAACTGACGTTTTGAGAAAAAAGTGTTTGTTATTCAACCGATAATCTAACGATAAATGGCTTTTGAATACATCGATAAGAATTTCAATTTTTATCAATAGATTTGTTATCAAAAATGGATTTTCTTTGAGTAGACCGAAAACGAAAGACAATTGTAATGAATATGAAATTCACTTTTGATGACCTTTTAGGCGAATCTATCAATGAATGTGATTTGAGAGCCTGTATTGGCGTTGGACTCATACTCTGTGGCACATGTAATGGCAGTGATGGCAATGCCGTCAATCTGTGCCACTTATTAAATGGTTTAGTGAACAAAACAATTAATTGCAATGAAATTTGAGTTGGAAGTTGAATGTCTCGGTGAATGGTATTGCTTGAGACATGAAGTTTGTCTAATATTGAATGCATTACATGTCTGACAATGTTTTGCCATTTATTCAATCATTAATATTGTGTAGAAATGCATAAATGAATGAATAAAACGAAAGTGTAGTTTAAATTAAATATTTAAATGATTAACATTTGTTCAAATTGTGAACCTATGCTTATCTAATTAATTAAAATTTAATTAACTTTTGTTTTTATTATTCACAGCAGACATATCCAGACAATTATTCCAAAGTTGTCAGACTATGTGATCAAAATTGATTATTCGCTTTCATTTGTTGCGACAAAACTTGGAAATTGTTTTTGAATTTGAAACTTACGAATCGTTTAGTTTCTGGAAAACTGACTTTAATTGTGCAAAAAATTATTTTATTTTTAGTAAATAATTATTTAATTTTTTGAGAAAAACATTCTTACAATTGGTTTAATGCATGAGATGTTTCGAGAAACGGGAAAAACTAAACTAAACTAAAAACTGAATAAAAAGTTTTCGATTTCTATCGTTAGAGAAAAATAGTAAAACTAAATCAGATTTGAGAGGAGAGAGAGATTGAGAGACTGAGAGACCAGTTATTCGTATCCCTTTGGGGTGTCGTTAGCTTTTTACTCATTGGTATAGTTGTGTGGGTAAGGAGTGGTGGCATTAGATTTGGTGCAACTCTTGAATGCAAACACTTTTTGGTGGCTAAGGATTAATGAGAGAAACAGTATTCACAACATTCGCTCGACTGGTATCGGCACTGACCGAAACTACAAGTGCTGAGACTTTTGGTGAAAGCAGAACAACAGGTGAAACTGCATATACAACAACAGCGCCAGAAATAATTACCTCTCGATTCAAAGCCCGTGCTTTAATAGTGAAGGTGGTTCTGCTGCTGCTGCTGGTGCTCACATAAGTGCCTGTACCTGTGCCTGTGCTCCTGAGCTCGTGTGTGTGCTCTTCCAATCTCTTGTTTATTCCCAACTCTTACGCCAAAATCGATTCATTCATTAATTAATTAATAGAGGGATTGCCTTAACTTGTGATGAAATATGGCTTAAAATAGCCGTTCCTTTCATACAAAGCAAACATTGCTAAGAGATGTTTGATTTGAATTCTCTTGTTTTGTGAACAAATTCTCTCATTCTTTCAATTCATCCCTTCCTGTATGAGAAGTACAGAAGTGTTCATCGATTTTAATAATCTTTTTTATGGCATCACTTAATACATAATGGGATTTAAATTTGGAATTATAGTTATCACTGCCTTTGCAATCATTTCTTTAACTTTATCTCAATCTATAGGTAAGACTAAATCAAATCATTCTTTTAATCAGTTTTTTAATTGATTTTTGTTTTTATTGTTTGGATTTAAATTGACCTAAAATTTGAAATAATAGTCTAATTTGTGAATAAGCTTAAGCTCTCATTTATAGAGTAATAAAATTTTTATTTTACTTTATTTACTCCATTTAATTAATAATTATTTTATAATATTTTAGATTTTATTTAAAAAGTTAATCAAAAATCTAAAAATAGTAATTTTTCGAATAAAAATATTAAATGTTTAAAACTTAAAAGTTAAGTTGTAATTCACGTATAAACAAAAAGTTTAAAAACAAAAATAAAAATCTAGCAAAAAAACATTAACCAGATCATTGGATTTTTTGTCAAAATATTGACTGAATAAACCTAAATCAATATTGAGAAACGTTTTTATTAAACAAATATATTCACTAATAATTAACATAGAATGCTGTAAATTGTTTACTTAAACTCAATTTTATGAAAAGTTTTCAAAAGTTTTCAAAAGTTTTAGGAGTTTTTTCTTTTTTTGTTGAGATTTTTTTCTGCCCAGGCCATAATTTTTATTATTTAACAATATTTTTTCCCTATAAACAAATTAAATTTTTTATTAGCCGTAAGTACTAATTATAAATACCGTATATTCTGGACTAAATCCGATTGAAATAACATATTAATCATAAAATCAAATTAACTCCAATGTCTTTTTTGATCGTTTAAATTATATGTTTTCAAAGTTTC
Organism: Porobelba spinosa; assembly: GCA_034699545.1. Lineage (NCBI taxonomy): Eukaryota > Metazoa > Arthropoda > Arachnida > Sarcoptiformes > Damaeidae > Porobelba > Porobelba spinosa. Next base: position 4,161 of record JAQIYC010000968.1, on the reverse strand, counting down.
AATTAGAGAAAAAAATTCAAATATTATTCGAGTGTTACGACACTTACCGGCCGTCGCTTTTTGGCAAATAATGATATCTTAAAACCGAATTAACTATAATTTTCAAATCAAATATTTTACTTAAATCTATTGAATTTGATATTTGAAAATTGCATTTATAAAAATGTTTTTGTATTGTTTATTTTTATGTATAATTTGCTATAATTTATGTCTCAAATTATTACTACTTTACGACTTCTGTCTTCAGATGACGGGTTTGGGTCATAAGAATTGTTCAAAATTTTAAATATAATTTCAGAAAAATTTATGCAAATTCTTTGATTTTTGAAAAATTTTCTGATTCAGAAATCAGTTTTACTCATTCGGATTGAGTTATAAATCATATTTTGATTTAACTTACTTTCATTTACTCAGTCAAATCTCTCTCTCTCTCTCTCTCTCTCTCTCTCTCTCTCTCTCTCTCTCTCTCTCTCTTAAAATTTATTTTACTATCTTTTAAATCACATTTCTCTGATTTTTTCAAATTCTTATCCAATTTTTTAACGTTTTTACGCAAACTATTATTCTAAGTGTGAAAGCTATCTATTCTTATGAAATATATTTTCTACAAAACCTTTCACAATATTATAGCCGATTATTCAATATTTTTTATCTTGAGTGTGATTTAATATTTTTTTATTGTTTTATTTTTTACAACTAATCCGTTTAATAAATAAGGAAACGCCTAATTCCGAACTCTATTTATTGATTTATCAATTGAAGTGCAATTTTTTAAAAGATTAAAAATTTTCAAGTGAATGAAAAACAAAAATACAAATATTTAAATAAAGTTATAAAAATTTAAATAATTATAAAATTATAGATAAAAGTTTGCTTATTTAAGATAATTATGATTATCAATTTAAACAGTTAAATTTTATTTAGTTTATCAGTTTTATTTTTATTTATTTTAAAATTTTGATTAAAATCGGTTTTCGACAAAAAATAATTTCAATTTAAGAATAGAAAAAACGATTAAATACTAATAAAAAATCTTCAAACAAACAAAAATACATAATAAAACAAAAAAATTAAATTTCATAAAACTTTATATGCATTTGTTTAACCAAACAAATTGTAAAATTAAATTACACTTTGATAACACAACTACTTCAGGAGATTTCCCGAAACGTTTTTTCTTAAACTTTACCACAAATTTAGTAAAGTTTTTATTATTAATTTATTTATAAATTCAAACAATGTGATTTGCTTGATAACTATTAAATTAAAATAATTTTTTTGTGCAAATGTTTGTTTAGTTGACTTTCAAAATAGACTTTTAAAGCAAATAATGGTTTTTAGTGTTTTATTGCTTATATAAAAATATATTTTTAAAAGTCATTTAAAAACTGTAAAATATTCTAAACAGAGGTATTAACAAAAAATAAGTTTTATTGAATTTGGGGATGACTTGGGGTGATGTCCAATAAAACCTGACCGCATGAACAGGTCGTCAACTCTACGCCAATTACTAATACCTCATACGATATGATAGCCTTTAGCGTAAAATTCAGTCACAATTAAGCCATAGATTCGACTTAATTCGTGAAATATAAAGCATTAATTAGGAACAAAACCCAAAGGTTTCTCAAGAATACAAATGCATTAATCGTTTAATCATTTTCTAATGTCGTTTTGGGGTTTATTTTATTTATTGAAATATATATACAAAACATATGTAATTTGATTTAAATTTAATAATACATTTTGTAATTAGATTTACCTCTTTTTTGGTCTCCCGTTCCCCAACTTGTGTGAGAAAATTGATGTAAAAAATAGTTGATTAGAAAAGATTAATGAAATGCTTGCCTTCAGTCAAATATCTAATAAAATATATAATATGTTATTATTTAACACTTTTTTGCAATAAAGGTTGAAGAGTCGTATTATTTAATGTTTGAATAATAAGTATTCAAATAATCGGTTTTCGATTAATACAAACTATAGATACGATTTATACAAATGTGTAAAATACGATAAGAGTGTATACGTGACCCGCAATTAAATAGTTTGGAAATTGATTAAAAAAAATAAATAGTAATAAAAATTTAAACAATTAAAGCCGAAGTTTACAAACTTGAGAATACTTATGCTAATTGATTAGAAGAGTTGTTAGAGTTTTGGTTTAGATTTTCCTTTCTTTACGACTTTCAGAGCAAATTCGTGTTAATTATTATCGTTTTTATGTGCAATAAATCTTTAAATTAATAGTAATTTTTCAATATTATGTATTCAAAACAAATAACATAAGTTAGAAAAATGTCGAAAATTTACTTTATTTTTTTATCAAATCAATATTTGTAATAGATAATGGTGCTTGTTCAATTAAAACACCAAAAAATGCAAAAGTGTTTATCTATTGCAAACCTGGGGCTAATTATTTACGCTTTGATTTGATTTGAATTCAGGTTTATAATCAATTTTTAAATAAGAAAAAGGTAAGTCTCGTATCGCAAAAGTTCAGATTTTAAGAAATCATATTTTTGTGGATTTTTGGTGATATCTATCAAAAACTCTTCATAAATAACTCATTTAAAGCTGAATATATGGGTCGATGACTTGCAGTGAATGAAAATTCTAACGTTATTTAACACTAAAAATGTGATGATTTTCTTGATTATATACACTTTTTAAATAAGATTTTGTATTAAAAATATCCTCTTTTTTAAACTGTTATTTTTTGTTGCTTTTTTCAACTTTAATAGATTCTCCACAAGTTATTAATGGCACAGAAATTGAGACAAATTACGAAACTTCTGATTCAAACTCATCAAGTCTTGAAATACCCAATGATGGACAGGTATGTAAACGAGACTTACTTTTATTACTAATCATTGCTAAGTTAATAAACTCAATATAAGGAACAAAATTGAAATTCACGAAACATATCAGAGATTGAAAAATATCTAATCGTAAAAAAATCAAAACCATTTTCTATAAAAAAGAGTTCTGAAAAAAAATAATTAATTTAAAAAATAGTTTTATTAAAACTTCACTCAATTAATCTCAAGAAACATAAAAAACTAATTTAAAAAAAAAGTTATTTAGTTATTTAATTTAACAGTTCATTTATTTGTCATCTAATAAATTTGAGCAATGATCAATTCATTTAACAATTGAGTTCTTCATCTTCACCTCATATCCAATTACATGAACTCTTGTGAACACATTTATTAATCTATTAATTAAGTTCTGTTAGTTTTCATACTTCGCTAAACTATGTATTATATAAAGAGAGACTCTTTAATGACATATAATCTTAGTTTTTGATCAATGCAAATTTTATTCAGCTATTTATGCAATAAATTTTATATTTTTCTTAAGACATACATTAAAACAAATTAATTTTTTTTTCTTTGAAAAAGTAAATTAAATATTAAAACATGTTTTAGAAGTATAACATATTTTGATTTTTACGAAAATGACTTGAATTACAACAAAATTATACGCTTTGTATACAATATTTTATTTTTGAAATCAATTTTTAGCATTTATTAAAATTAATAAAATAAAAAATTTATTTCTAAGGTCTAAATAATTATGCTTTGAAATTAAGAATAAAATTTAGATAATTATTAATTACAAAAAAATTCTTTAATATTTTAACAATTGAATGTATATTTGAATACAAAAAAACTAATTTGAATTGAAAGGCTGATAAAAATATAGTTGCCATTGAAGTTGCGATTCTTATCATTTGATAACTTTAGATATAAGCAAAACAATAAGAAAAAATCACTTAATAATGAACCAGTTTCTCAGTTGTTATTTTCATTCTAACTGTAAATTTAGTTCTCAAAAGAGTTTTTATTTTATGTCCTCTTAATTAAAATATTATTTTATAATATAAAAAGAGATAAGACTTGGGTTTGAATAATAATGAGAAGAATTTTTTTTACGGCTATAGTACAGTGTATTAAATGTTAACCAAAAATATTTTTATAATAAATGCAAACTCTAAATCAGTTGACGTGATAGTGTCTCGAAGTGAGTGATAATACGAATTGATTGTCAGGAAAAAACTTTCGCGAATTTTGTACATTTAAGCAAATTTTTAGTTTCAATTTGGGTTAAAATATATTCCCAAATTCAAGTACAGTTTTGATTTTCATCTGAATATTC
>JAQIYC010000967.1:0-10854 GCA_034699545.1 Porobelba spinosa | reverse complement strand
CTTTATTTGCAAATCGAATCGAATCCATTCATACCGAATCGAATCTCGACTTTTAGTTTCAATAAGTTTTTTAAAATTGGATCTCTTTTTATAAAACAGTAGTAATTAAAAGAAAAATTTACATCAAATACATTCAAGTTTTAAGTTTATGTGAGGACCTCAGTAGCTGGTTATCAGTTATAACATAAGCAAGTTCAATTCACTTACGTCCAGTCCATTTCTATTCTGGTTTTCAATTATTTAACATTTTTTAATTACTTATATTTATTTTAAAATCAATTTTTCGTCCAATTAATCCAATTTGTATTTCATTAGTTAAACATTTATTAGTTTTACTCTAATTACTGATTAATGATGTGCTCTAACGGTGTGATTGATTACACTATTGGTTCGGAATCGATGCCAATACCACATATTGTTTGCCATTTGTTGTTCAATTGTTTGCTCAATATTTTTATATAAGTTTTTTTCCAACAAAATACAAATCGATAAACAAATCAAATTAAAACTAATAACAATTACACTTCAAATAGTGTTAACAGTTTTATCTGATTGTGATTTTAAAAATAATATATTCAGCAAATCGTTTATCAAATTTTAAATTCCATTAATTTAAAAATTTTTATATATTTTACTCAATAATAGAATTTTCTCTTTTTTCAATGTATTAATATTTACATTAATTTATTTTCGAATATATATTATAATAAAAGGTAAGACAAGACTGGATTCAAATTAAATAATTAGTTTAAAGAAATTTACATTAAATCTCCTAAACTGTACAAATAGTCTCCATTTCTTATATTTTGTTTCTCATTGTCTTTTCCACAAATATTTTAATTTAATTGTTTTGTTCGAATATTACTTTAATCACAATTTAATTGTTTTAAAGGAAAAAATTTGTGATTAAATAGAATTAAAGATAATTTTAATGCTTTAGAAATTATATATAAATTGATTGAACTTTTAGTAAAAGCATTACTTTTATTGATGCAAATGATTGCAAATATCGATCAAAGGATGTGATCAATAGACCGGAAATATATTGAAAAAAGGAAAATATTTTCTATTTCTCTCATATCTTCACTATTTATCACAAATTAATTATTTAAAAAATTTTGTTCACTATATCGATATTGAATGCAAACAATGAGAAAGTTTTATAAGAAAATGAATTGAATTAATGGAATGAAGAGATAGTAGTAATAGAGGTCAGACGTGGTCGTCGTGATACCTGTGCCCAAACGATAGACAGTTATTAGTTTGAGTAGTGGTAAAGAAAGCGGCCATACATACCACCAACGGGTCTTTTTCGGGTTTTTAGAGCAGGTCTTGACGTAAAGGGAGTTGTCGGGCGGCCTATAGAGCACAAGCAGTCGGTTAGACATTCGAAACAACCGAAACATTCGATTCATTACCTCTTCTTCTCTTTACAACTCGAAAGCATTGATACAATACTAAGACAAACGGATTGCACGGATAGGGCGGGCGACCAGTCTTCGGTCAAAATGGACAAACATATGTGTCCATTGCTATAGACATGCGGATGAATCGGAATGTTAGAGCCCATGAATGTCACTTCCGGCGAATCGAACGGATATTTTGGACTAATTGTGTCAAAAAAATTACCGAAAATGCGGCCAAAACTCGAAAATAAGTTTAAATGAAAAGCCGTAAACAGACCTAAACTTGAAGAGCAGTTGGAAGTGCTCGCCCTCATAGAGAGTGCCTACCGGGCCGTCAATGTCTACTATCCATCTGTTCATCAAAAGAAGGTTTTGTTAATCATTTGATTCATTGAATCAATCAAAACAACAATTGAGTCAATACTGGGTTAAATTTGGGCCGATATTCGACTCATTGACTGTCACTCCTATCAGAATATAAGACATTTCGTAAATTTGGGTTAAATTAAGTAAAACTAATCGCAAACCAATCGGCGGCTCCTTTTGAATGGCCAGCAGTTCCTTCTGTAAGCGTTTCTATGGTTTTGAAAGTAATTAAAATTACGATTAAATCAAAACAAAACACAATTCGTTGCAAACAATCGCCTAAAGAGACAATCAATGAGCGAATCCGTGGTTCCATACCTGCATCGATGCCATTGTCGACAATCAAAACATCTCTTTATTTATTAATTAAATGATTGAAATTGTAATAAATATTTAGTTAACTAATAGTTAGCGAATGTTTGCAGAAATGCAATAATATATGGATTGCAATGAATCTATTGATGACGTTATGAGTGAAGTAGTGATGAAATACTAAGACTGAAGGAAATCGTCGTTAATTGCGCTTATTATTGCTTTTAATTCTATTTAATTAACAATTTTTATCCAGGTTCTATCCATTTCTCTCTTTTGCTTTCATTAACTTGCATTCGAGTGCTTTTATTAATAAATTACTTGAAAACTACATTCAATTAAATGTTTATAATTTGTTTTTAATACAATTTCCAGAAAAGAATTGAATAAAAGTAATGAAATTTATGAATGAATTTGAAAACATAACCCGAAACCCAAAAGCAATAAAATTTTATTTTATTTTTATTTACAATTTGTTTGAAATTAATTCTTAATTTAATGAAAAATAATTGATTAATAAATAAATAAAATCATAAAAATGTTTCCAATATTTCGAAAGGAATTACTTAAAACACTAATAATTAATAATTTGACGAAAAATAGCTTAAAATGCGTTAAATTGAATGAATCGACGAATCAATTGCTGATCCGTTATATCCGGACTTCGGAACAACTTTTCGGTTTGTCTTCATTTGATTCTCAATTAATATCGTTTTAATTGATTTAAACGATTGAAGGAACGAAAGGAATTCCAATTTTGATGCCATCCCTATCGCCGACAATGACTTCGGGAACTATTGTCAAATGGGTTAAGACAGAGGGCGAGGCTATCAGTGCCGGAGATCTGATTTGTGAGGTTCAGACGGATAAGGCTATAGTGGGGCTGGAGTTGGAAGAGGAGGGCGTTTTGGCCAAAATACTTGTGCCCAACGACACCCAAGACATTAAAGTCGGGACTCTTATTGGGCTTATGGTCGAAGAGGGGGAGGACTGGAAGGCCGTCGATATACCCACAGACGACTCAACCGCAACGAAGTCACAAACGACTGCCACTCCAGACAAAGACCAGAGAAGAGCTGAACAGAGCGGCGAAAGCGGGCACTCGAGCGCACATCTGATGGGTCCGAGTGTTAGGAATCTATTGAATCAATTCGCTATCGATTCCAATTCAGTCAAGTCTTCCGGTCCGCACAACACACTCCTGAAGGCGGATGTCCTTAAATACATTGAACGGAATCAGTTGAAACCAAAAGACTTGAGTCGACCCACAAGTGATGTCTCGCCTCAGAAGCCATCGAAGACTCAATCGGTGGCCAAAACTGCGGAATATATTGACATTGAATTGTCAAATATGAGGAAAACTATAGCAAAACGATTAACTCAATCAAAGACTACTATTCCTCACTCTTATATGACGACCGACTGTGCGATGAATGCAGTCATTAAAACCCGAAAACAACTGAAAGATTCGGGAATTAATGTTTCGGTCAATGACTTCGTAATTAAGGCGACGGCTATTGCTCTGAAGAAAGTGCCGCAAATGAACTGTTCTTGGATTGAAAGCACGAATTCTATTCAAATGAGTCAATCAGTGGATATATCGGTAGCGGTGGCCACACCTAATGGTCTGATCACACCTATAGTCAAAAATGCAAATCAATTGGATTTGGAGACTATCAGCAAATCAATGAAAGAGTTGGCGGGAAAGGCGAAAGAAGGGCGACTTCAGCCGCAGGAGTTCATGGGCGGGTCGTTCAGTATTTCCAATTTAGGAATGTTCGGAATCACCGAATTCTCTGCAGTCATAAATCCGCCGCAATCGGCAATTCTGGCCATCGGTGGGTCGCGACTGGTGTTGGACGACAGCGATAGAACCCAACACTTGGTTACAGTCACTCTGTCTTTTGACGGCCGGGTAGTCGAGGAGGAAACGGCCGCCAAATTCTTGGAAGTGTTCAAATCGGTTATTGAAGACCCGCTTCTCATTCAAAGCTCCGACGGATCCGATAATCGAAGACTGAATGCATTGATCTCTTAGTTGTTGTTCTAATAATAATTTAATTTTGTTTTCAATTAATTTAGTTTTAATAATATGTTTAGATATCGAGGAAATGGATGTTTGGAAATGCATTCAAAGATCTGTTACTTGAGTTTTATCTTTAAAATAAACTAAAATTAATCTTATCTTTAAACTCATTTTGGCTCAGAGTTCAGCTTTGGCTCATTTTATGATTGAGTTATTATTTGATTGAAAAATACGTCGGATTTTATATTATGTTTGCGAATACTAATTAATATTATAGTTTGAATGTATTGTTATTCCGATAAACAATAACTGGAGTTCTGAACAAATCAATAGTTTTGTTAAAAATGATATTCTGAACAGAATTAATGCTTTTTATATAATTTGTCTAATTTTGCAAAAACACGACTATTATTGCATTGAATTTTGTTGACATATAATAATTAGTCAAAGAGTGGAACAAAATGGTGACCAAATTTGGTGACGATTTAGACAAATCGAATCGCAAGTCCTATAAGAAGAAGATTCAGAATATATTCAAATTTGGCTCTAATTCGGAACGAAGTGAACAAAATCGTAAAACAAAGTCGAAATCATTTCGAAGTAAATTGAAGTCATTCTGGAAGAGGCAGAACAGCCACAACAGTCAGACCAGAGATGAGTGTAAATGGCTTTTAGCCCAAAGTTCGTCTCAAATATATTCTGGGATTAATGGCTCTGAAAGTGACACAAAAGAGAACTATATTTCCAAAAAGAAAGAGAAAGTCAAAGAAGCGAAAGAAAAGTCGACAAAAAACAAAAGCCTAGCGAAGAGAGTGGGAAAGTTGACTCTACAGACCTGCAGATACATGAGTCTGGGCTCAGCGCACGGCTATATTCCAACCGCTCATTACAACTACGAAACCCACTCTTATGAGTACAATTCGTACGGATATAGCGATTCCCAGAGCTATTCGGTCTCAATGTTCTTCTAATCGATTGATCATTTAAGACAATGAAGACATTGAGACATTGAAAGACCATTTAATTGAATTTCAAATCAATACAAAGCTTCGAAACGCCACTCAGTTTTAGCCAAAGCTATTGTTTCTAATACTTTCGTAAATTATATTTTAGATTTAATCAAATTTTAATTTAAATCCTCAAAAAGTTTATTTAAAACTTTTTATCTTTTTTTTAACGATTGCAGGAAGTGATGAATTTGTGAAACTTTTACCTTAAATAAAATATTAGTTTACGTCTACTTCTAATTATATTCTGTAAACTCAGAGTTAATTGACTCAAACACTCCAAATAAGTCTATTTATTTGAGAGATTAGTAAATATGTGGAGAATTCAATAATTGAATTAATTTCCGTTTTTGGAAATATTTAAAGGCCTTAAATAAAGGCCTTTCATTGAAAAGCCTATGAATTAATGAATGAATGATTCACTAAAAAACGCAATCAATTCGAGAATATTCTGATTATTGCAATACATGTATTGCAATCATTAAACATTCAAAACACAACAACTTTTCGAAATAGACTGCATATGCGAACCGATTGATTGGTTCTCTATTTTAAAATATTTAAAAATCAAAACTCAAAAACAAAGTGATGTCAGCAATGAAAGCGTGAATTGAAAACCTGTTTCGAGAGTTCGTAATCGCTTTGATATAATAGTCGCGAATGTGTGCTAACACTCAATCCAATAGCAGTTTTGTATACATTTCGAGTCAATAGTGCGCTAAGGATTCAGATCTAAATCTCGACATTCATTATCGAAACCAACTTTTATCTCACAAACGGTTAATTTCAAAGAGTATTTCGGTTTAGATTTCAATTAAAAATAGACAATAATTGCAATTCGTAACGAAATATGAGTTAACTGTTTGAATGTGTAATCAAACAATTTGTTGACATACCTGTAATTGATTCGATGGCTTAATGTTTATTAATGTATAATATTCTGCAACGAATGCCATATCGAGCGCTAGAACTTCGATATTGGGAACGGTATGAAGTGTTGAGTCATAGCTAAGGCACAGACACACACTTTGGGCACAGTATGTGTGTATGTGTTGTGCAATGTATGAGCGTTTGGTAAGCCTTCAAAAACTGGTCGCATAAGTGAACAGCAAATCAGAACTGATTTCCAAAACTTAATTCTAAATTCACTTCACATTCAACACAACATTGACTCAAGTTTTCTATAAAAGCTGTGATTTTGTCCATTAATTGTCACTAACTTTTAATTCGGTTTTAATTCAATTCATAGTAATTCAGATCTGATTTGAAGAAACTTTAATAATCTTTAAATAAAAACTATTTTCAATATTTCAATAAATTTCTGATAAATAGTTAAGAAATTAGAAAAAACGTAAAATATTTGTAATAATCGGTTGAATATAACCTGAATTTGATTAGAGATCTGAAAATCTGTTGAATAATTGCAAATCAAAGCGAATCAGTGAACGAGTGAAGCGATGGCACCCGAACGCAAAGTCCCGGTCCTTCGATCGGACCATAACTTAATCGATTCGGAGTTCAGTTCAATTCGGGAGCGATTCGAGAGTGAAATGCGGAAAATGGAAGACGAGATGAACCGATTCCGCGGACAACTCGTCGACCGCGAGAGCTCTCTCTTCGGCCCCAACGCCTACACCTCCTCTGTCACCGAAAAACGCTCTTCGCATTCGACCAGCTCTTCGTCCGACAACCGACTCGACTCTAGCCGTCCCGACCGGAGCGGCAAAGAACTGAACTCATGGCTCGACGACCTCAACAGTCCTCTGGTTCAGGACAGCGGTGACGGAAAAGTACTTAAGCTTAGGTTCGACGTCACCCAATACGCACCCGAAGAGATTGTGGTCAAGACTGTCGACAATCGGCTTCAGGTATGCATTCATTCGTTGATTCATTCAGTTTAGTATTGTTTAAGTTTTGGTCGAAAAGTGTTTCCGAAATACGCTTTTGTTGTGACAATGCGTTAACAAAAAGATATTTATCTTAAATATAATAATAACAACATTTGGATCGCAATGTTTGGGTGGAGTCAGTCCTTGACTGCATTCGAAGCTCTCAAACCATGTTTTCGATCCCTTTTCGATCCATTTCCACAATCTCTCTCACAATAGGCTCGTATTGTTGACTCGATTGCAATTTGCAATCAATTTAATACCATTGATAGAATTGATAGAATTCTAAACTATTGCTAAAAACTGTTTATCTAATTGAGAGACAAATATTTGAGTGAATCCGGAATTTGCAAAATGCTCTGAAATGACATAATTGAGATGCCATGAGAAGCCCATACGTTGGTTCAGTCTCTTGTTATGTCTGCCAACGTGTTCTCTATGTGTTGTCTATTGGCGTATTGCCACTCAAACACATAACTCTCTGCCCAGACATTCAATCAAAGCATAACTGAATTTAGATTTTTTTAATGATAACATTTCGTCGATTCCACAATTTATTTCCATTCATTCGATCAAATGTTTTATTTTAGTCTTAAAACTAAAACTCTTTCAACGGTTTCTCCAATTCTTATCACTTTTATCGTAGAATAAGTGCAAATAATAGCGAAAAGAATTTTTATTATGTTTTGTGAGTTAAGCAATAAATTCTAAATTACTCAACGAATTAGTATTAATTTTGTTTATTTATCTTTCATTCTCTTTATTACTATAAAACTTAAGCCCAGAATACAGTCAATTGAGAAAAACTTTCGTTTATTTATTCTTTTCGTTTCTCATTACGAAATGTAGTGATAAATGTCTTAAACTCTTAATTACTTCAAATAGTCTTTAAATTGCATTCAAAACACTCAAAGTTTCAATGAATTCAGACAAACACATGTATTTTGTTTTAAATAAATAATTAGTTTATTATTATTTGAATTATTTTCAAACATTTGGTTTTTACGAATGAAATAAACGCTTAAATACTCTTAAATATAATCTTCAAAATAAAGTTATTGAATGTCATGAAAAAAATTCAGTTCTATTGTTAATTGTATTCAATTCTACAGTATTTCTATGAAAACGTGAATTTTTCTCTTTTAAAAGATATAATAAATATTTTCATTCAAATCATCAATTGTTTGAGTACTAGAAATAGCTTTAATTTTTTATATAAACATTTTCCGCTCGAAAAGTTAATTTATTTCCTTGAATTGCTATCAATATTATAACCAAATTTGGAATTTATAGTAATCTCTCTTTTTATTGATTGATAAAACTAAAAGTAGAGACAAATTAATCGTTACTTTATGTTGATTTCATCAAAACTTATTTTTGAAGTTCAAAAATAAAAAAGAATTTATAATTTTATTTTTTAAATTACTTTTTTGACTAATTAATAATTAGAAAGTTGTGCGTTTGTCAGAATAAGCGAAATTTTTAATTTATTTAAAGATTAGAGTTTGGAAATTAATTCGATAAAAGCGATTGTCGCGAATTAGGAACTAAGAACTGCATTGAATGGCATTCAATGCCAAACTAATTACCCAAAAGTCTATAAAAACCGAATGAGAAGATTAGTGAATGAATTGAGTGAATAGACGATCCATTAACTTAAGCATTGGATTGACTTTATTCGAGACTCACGTCAGATATTAAACAGTTTGAAAAGAGATACGAAACAAGAGATAAAACATATGTCAATAAAAAATAACATAAAATTTGTGTTTCAGCTTATTTTGACACATTGTCCTGTATTTGAGTTATTGTTTGCTTTATATTCAAAAAAAGTCAATAAAAGTTAATAAAGTGTCACTTGTTTTGGCACAAAAATTAAACTTTATTATTTTTAACGTTTTTTGTACTTTTTTGAAATATGTTAATTAATATTTAAATTATATTATAAATAACAAACAAGCTATAAATCGCTTATTTATGGTTAATATAAAGTTTAAAATAAAATAAGTCCGGAGTTTGTGCCCACACTCTGAGTGGCAATACTTGAAGTTCGCAAACATTTATTTCCATATTAGGCAACGACTGTCTCATTGATTGCAATGAACCGAAGTTTTGGGGTTTTGTTGATTGCAATTGATATGTACTTTGAATGTGGGAGTCATTCCAACCTCAGCACTACCTGAGCTCAAAAGCCTGTCTTTAGCTTAGCCTCAATTAATTTGATTGGAATATAAAAGAAATGATATTTACATTGAATTCCGTTTTTTAGGTTCACGCGAAACACGAAGAGAAGGCCGAAAACAGAAGTGTTTACAGAGAATACAATCGAGAATTTCTTTTGCCGAAAGGCACTAATCCGGAACTCATCCGATCCTCGCTGTCCAGAGATGGTGTGCTGACAGTGGAAGCGCCGGTGCCGGCCATTGCTGACACTCAGCGACGCATTCCTATCGACAAAAAATAAATTGAAGAAAAGCACTGAAACACGAATTAACCGAATGATGAAACAGACAAACAGTGCCATCGATTGCATAATTAATTAAAATAGAGATATTTTTAGACTTTAAGATAATATACGATTAATTCAAACTTAAATACAGATCTAATTTTGGTTCTTCTAATGTACGGCTCATTTAAATTCCAAATATCTTTAAATTGTTTAAAATATCATTTCATTTGAAAATCACATTAATTGCATATTTGGTATAAATTAACTTATTTTCAATCCGTTTAATACATATGATTTGAGGTATATTACTGGCCTTTGGGTCTCATTTTGTGGTCATTCCTGTATTTCCTAATAAGTTAACACAAATAATAAAATATTAATCATTTAATTCATTGAATTATGTTTTTATTGTTTCGATTATAATATTTGAATAAATAAGACATTTGTTTGTGTTTTATGCGAATTCTAACGAGTGATCCAACTGTTCCCCAACTTTATTGTATTGTCGAAACGGAAGATAATCTTTTGGAGAATTATTCAAAAATAAATGCGTTTTCCTTTCCTTACAATCATTGAACGGCTTTTGTGTGTAATTCTCATTCTTTACAGAATTTTCTTTCTTTACTCTAACTTTTGACCGTTTTTAGTCAAAACGCAATTCTCTTATACTTTAATCGATCACTCCTTAACTCCAATTTTTTTATGCTTATTATTATTATTATAGTGTAATAGTCGTAGAAAACAAGTGAAACAAAACATAACACAAATGTATCGAAAATGTGTTGATTATATCATAAGCCAATACTTCGAGAAGATAACACTTAAAATAGAAATTTGCTCTTAATATGGAATAATTGCTTCAAATATAAATATTTCAAGATCATTTCATAATTACCAGTTTTGATGTAACTAGATAATTTTTAAATTTAAATATTAATTTTAATTTTATTTACAGTGTAAAGTTTAAACTAACTAAATTACCGGTATTAAAAATAATTAATTTGTAAAGTTGAGTCTTAGACCTGAAAAAGTGTAATAAAACTTAACTTTTATACAAACGAGACATAATTTATCCGAATATCGGATTTGTTTTTATTAGGTATTTAGTAATAATTTATGATTAGTTATGTTTGACTTATCGAATAACATGAATTAAAAATATGAAAAATCTCTGAATTCATAAATATCAGACATAACCAGACTTTGTCGGGTCAAGGATGTCCAGCATAGGGTAAATGACAAAATTATTATCAAAATCATAGTTGGGGTGTTCAGGTACCTATGACCTGAACCGCCCTTTAGTTATATCTAAATCAGGGTTAGCCAAGGTCCGTCAGGTCAGGGGGGTTTAGGTAGGGGTAAATAACTTATTTTTTATTAAAATCCTAGGGGGGGGTCT
>JAQIYC010000966.1:0-10858 GCA_034699545.1 Porobelba spinosa | reverse complement strand
TGTATTATAAGTTGTAAAATTAGTTATAAATAAAAAAAATAAAAATTGTTCTACTAAAAATATTTCCTTCAAATAATGTTATTGAAAATAGACAATTGCACTTTTATAAATTTAAACTCGCATATTTATAACGGTTTAATCAAATATAATACAATGAAATTAGTCATAGAATCTCATAACAACTATCAGACATCAGATGTAATAATAGATAACTTTGTTTTAGTTTAGTTTAAACATTGCATTCATTTAATGAAACATATTTTGTTTAACAAAACAATTAATTTAAATTTAAACTATAATTATTTTAAATGTTAATTAAAAAATAATTAATAATTAAAAATAATTTACAAACATTAAATTATAAAAAATATCTAATTGCCAATTAAAATTAACTTGATGACTATATCATTAAAAATATGAGAATCTCATTAATATCAAGTGATTTGATAATAATATCAACATTTATATTAACAAAAATTGATTTTAACGTCGGATTGCAACTTGGAAAAATTGATTGTTACACTAGACCTAGCCCAATTAGAACAAGAGACACAGGGCATGTGATCTGTGATTTAGTACTCAATTGTAACAAGATAGACAGTTGTGCCAAGTTAAATTCATTTCAATGGCTATTACCGCGAAAACTGAGAGAATATGAACTCATTTACGGCAAGGATTCGACTCGAGTTCAGTTCAGTCAACCAATCATTACCGACAAATGCAATACCGATGAAAATACCTGTGCGCTCAGCGCCGAAATCTTAATCACAAACGCCGGGCGCATACATAACGGAACGTATAATTGCGATCATTCGGGAGTTTTTGAGTATTTTTCAATTGACCTGGAAATTAATGGTAAATTTATATTGATTAATTTCAAAGTTAAAATTCACAGAATTTTATTATTAAAAAAATTTATTAATATTAATATTAAAATTATAAATTAGTTAATTAAATAATTATTTCAATTAAAGGTTTAGTTGAAAATAAATATTGTGAATTTGACGATCAATGTATAAGTGGTAACTGCGGTCATGAAGCATGCCAATGCAAAAAGGATCAAGTTTACGTAAATAAAGATTGTTATCCCGGTATATATTGGCAATTTGAATTATTTGAAAATATTCAACAAATTAACTTATTAAAATAAACAATTAAAATATAGCTTCCGTATGGAACGGCACATGTGAGCACAACGAGCAATGTTCTTATAACTATCCCAAGCAATCTATAGAATGTTCTAAGGGCATATGCACGTGCAAGGATGGTTTTACAATTTCGTCAATTCCTTTAATGGGAAAGTTTTGTTTAAAAATTGGTATAAATTTATATTTTATTTAAATAAATTATTTAAACAAAATCTCAAACATAGCGGCACTGGACGAGTCGTGTCAGACGAGCGACCAGTGCTCGAAAGGCGTCGACCAGTCGTACTGTTCGTTTGAAAATCAGTGCAAATGTAAAAGCGGTTATCATTCGGCAAAAGGCAATTGTGTCGCTAATAAAGTGTGTGATTCGAATGGTTTGGGCGATAACCCGGAATACCTTCGGGCCGGTTGTGATGAAAACATGTTTTGTCGCAATAATGTATGTCTTTGTGCGCCTAGATTTACCGAGAACAGTGATGGCTCCTGTTCGGGGCCAAATTCTGGAGGTTAGTTAAGAACATAATACATGTTTAGTATTTTATAATTTAATTAAAAATATATAATATAAGACGAGAAATGGTACGACAAATATGGCTATTACCTAATTGGAGGCATGGCGTTTTTGCTCCTTGTTGCAATTGTGCTCGTTGTTTGGCAAGTGGTTAGATATCGTAGACAACGGTATCATAGAAAAAATTACTTAATTTAATATTTTTAATTCTTAATATTTAAATTGATTTACATAATTGAATTGATTATAAAAATTAAATTACTATTATTATAAAAAAAATTTAAATTTAATTAACTTTTACAGAATTAACATAATTAAGATTTTTAATAATAATTATTTAAAATAATTAAAATTTTAATTAATTTTATCTAAATATGTTTATGTTAAATAATTTTTACTAAATAAAATAATTGTCTGTTTAAAAGAGCTGCGGCAAGATGGTAATCAAGATCAACTCAAAATAATTTAAAATTTAAGCACATCATAATAAATGTTATATATAGTATATAAACAATATGTTTTATAAATTGAATTAATTTGAAATAAATGTTTTATTAGTAAAATAAATTATATCTAAAATTGTAAATTAAAATAAATATTAAATTAATCAAATTAATTGTTTGAATACAAATATTATGTTTGAATTTAAAAAAAAGTCAATTTGTATTTAAAGCAATTTTGTAAGCTCTGGCTCCATAGTCTTCTGCCAAACATCGAACCCAGCTGCATTAAGGTGGAGTTGATCCCACACAAATAGGTCCGTTTTCTGCTTGCCTTCTGGACTCTCATAGGCCAACCACATGTCCAAATAAAAGACAGTTTTCTTATCATCAAGTTTTGCGATTAATTTATTCAGTTCTTTGGCTTTAGCGCCGAGTGGTTCGCCTCTGGGCAACACTCCCAGCAACAATGTCTTGGTCGAGGGCATTCTTACTGAGATTTGGTGCAACACCTCTTTCACGCCATGTGCGATGTCTTCAATTGTATTATCGGCCAAATTGTTTGTGCCTTGAATAAATATTTAAATTAAAAAATAGTATAATAAAAATTTTAACAAAATCTAACCAATCATGACCACGATCACTTTCGGCTTAACGCCTTCAAACTCTTTACTCTCGAGCCTCCAAATTACGTTTTCAGTCCTATCGCCGGCAATGCCGTAGTTGAAGGCGTGTCGGGGCGCGTAAGACTTGGCCCAAACGTCTTTGCCGGCGTCGGCCCAGTCTTTGGTGATTGAGTCGCCAATAAACACAATCTGCTCTTCCTTTCCGTATTTGAGTGTCTGGTTAACTAACGTCTCGTGCAGTTTCATCCAGACCGCATCTTTAGAGACGGCATCCCAGGGATGATCCGCAAACGCCTGTCCTATAAACAGAACAACAATCAAAAGAGTTAATTGCATTTTGAATGTTAACAAAATAATTAATCAAATTTGCACAATAATTTTGTTTAACTAAGCTTAAATATTATCAATTTATTTTATTATTAATTTTTAAAGATTAAATGTTTAAAATTTAGAAATAAATAATAAACTTAGCAGATGTTAAAAAGAGTATCTTTCTGTTTAAATATAATCAAGAATTAGAGATGTAAAAGAGCACGGGGGGTTGTGACAAAATACCCCCCGGCAAAATTTTTAGCGTTTTTTTTCAGAAAAATAGTCACATTAAAAAAAATTTCCCCAAAAATTAATGTATTTCTGGCGATTTTTTTTAAATGACGCTTTTATGAATGAATTGGAGTTTTTATTCAATTTAACCAAATTTTTTTTTAACTCAGTTAAATGTAGCCCAAATATAGAGGAAAAATAGAAAATAGTCTTTAAAATAAATTTTATATAAATAACAATTTTTAAAAAAAGCCTACGCTATAGAAACCTTTTAAAAAATGCAGCCATTTTTCTACTTTAAGAACTCCATCTAACCTGACGGATTTTACAAATACCAAATCAAGCATACAAATTTAATTTACAATTAATTTAATATAGAAATCATTAAATAATAAAAATCAACTATATATAAAATTAATTAAATATTTTAATTATAGCACCAATTTTTGTTAATTTTAATTTATTTGTAACTTTTTTACATTTTCAAACTTTCTATTTGTGCTAATTTTAACTAATTATAACTTAAATTATTGTTAAAATCAGTTGAAATTTAGTTATTTAAGTTTAAATTTAGTTTAAATTCAGTTTAAATAAAATTAAAAAAAAGTAATAATTATGAAATTTTAAACTTTTTTTTGGTATTACTCCTGCATATACAGTCAACAAATTTTAGCATAAACTTTTAAACGAATAACATTTACTAGTTTCTCTTCCTCGCCCACCAGGATTGGCTGACCAGGATTAAACATTCCTGAAATAAGTATATTAATTTTTAAAATAGCTGCACATAAAAATAATTGAATTAATTTTAAATAACTGATTGATTAGTTAAATGAATCAAATCTAAATTTGTTAATTAAAATAATTATTTTATTATTTAAATTAATTACTTCAAAATGAATATAATGATTGAACAAAACAAAAGTCAATTTGTATTTAAAGCAATTTTTTAAGCTCTGGTTCCATAGTCTTCTGCCAAACATCGTACCCAGCTGCATTCAAGTGCAGTTTGTCGGACACATACAGTTCGGTTTTCTGCTTGCCTTCGGGACTCTCGTAGGCCAACCACATGTCATAATAGAAAACAGTCTTCTTATCATCAAATTTTGCGATCAATTTATTCAGTTCTTTGGCTTTAGCGCCGAGTGGTTCAGCTCTGGGAAACACTCCCAACAACAGAGTTTTGGTCGAGGGCATTTTTATGGAGATTTGGTGCAATACCTCTTTCACACCTTTCGCGATGTCTTCAACTGAATTCCAGTACAAATTGTTTGTGCCTTTAATTGATTTGAACAAAATATTTAAATAAAAACATAATAATAATAATTTTAACCAACTCTAACCAATCATGACCACGGCCACTTTCGGTTTAACGCCATCTAACTCTTTGTTCTCGAGTCTCCAAATCACGTTTTGAGTCATATCGCCGCCAATGCCGTAGTTGAAGGCATGTCGCGGCGTATAAGACTTAGCCCAAACATCTTTGCCTTCGCCAGCCCAGCCTTCGGTGATTGAGTCGCCAATAAACACAATCTGCTCTTCCTTTCCGTATTTGAGTGTCTGGTTAACCAGCGCTTCATGTCTTTTCATCCAATCACCCGGTCTAGAGACGGCATCCCATGGATTGTCGGCAAACGCCTGCCCTATGACGAGAACTACAACCAAAAGTGTGAATTGCATTGTATTGGTCTCAATGTTAAACAATAATTAATCAAAATTTGTTTAACTTTTTCCTTAATTATTATCAATTATAATTTTTATTAATTTACAAAGATTAAATATTTAAACTGCAGAAATAAATAATAAACCTACCAGATGTTAAAGAGAGAGTATCTTTTTGATTAAATAAAATCATGAATAGGGATGTGGAAAGGGGAGGAATTAGGGCATAATACTCCGGAACAATTTTCTGGGTTTTTTCAGAAATACATTCAAATTTTTTTAAATTTTTTCCAAAAATGACATTTTGTATAAATAAATTGGAGTTTAATCTAGTCAATTTAATTGTATATTTTTAAATTCAGTTATATTTAGCCCGAATTTAGGGACAAAATAGGAAATAGTGTTTTATAACGCGTTTAATATAAATAACTATTTGTTGAAAAAATTCTACGCTAAAGAAACCTATAAAAATTTCTGCCATTTTTTAATTTTGGAACCCCCTAACCTGGTGGACTTTATACATTTTAAATTAAACAAACGAGGTTAATTTTAGATTAATTTGAGACAAAGATTGCCATAAAAACTATTTTTATGCCAACTTTGTCTTCGCGCCACATATGTCCCACATATGCCTCTCACTGTCCACTACTTTGCTCTCATTTATGACCTAGCTCATTGCCATACCTTTCTCACACTTTTATAGCTCTTGACCCTAATTTGAACCAAATGTATGTATTTCTGCCACTTATACTCAACTCTAAGCCATACTCTTCTCGCACTCACTTTTTGTCTTATTCATCTACTGAATGTGTCGACAACTCTCTCTAAAACCTATACAAATGTATGCCAAGTCCTGGCCATCACTTCATACAATTCAATACAATTAATAAAGTTTATGTTTAATCGTTAAAACTCGCGTTTAATCATTTAAACCGAAGCCATTGGCAACTCAATTGCCAAACAGCGCTTTATTCTTGGCGCAGTCGGAACCGGATCACCTAGCTGATTCCTGCCAACTCTACGGCACTCATCTGCTCATCACATGACTGTAAGTCTAATATAAGCCAAAATTGATTTGCGATCCCGTACTCTTTCCGAGCCTTCTCTGTCCGCCCATCCACACACTATGGCCACCGCCGCCAACACTGCCGTCACAACTGACACAACAAATGGGCACAAGAAGGCAACGCTCACCAAGTTCTCGGGCAATAAATCTGTCCTCAGAATCGATCTCTGGCTCAACCTGTTTGAAGTGGAAACTCGCGGCCAGAACGACGAACAACGCATTGCCAACCTTATGTGCTATTTGACCGATGATGCGCTCAACTTCTTCGCGTCAGACATAGCACCGGCAATGGACACACTTACCTGGCCTTCAGTTCGAACACAACTTACCGCTCGCTTTGGCATCGCAATACGGCACCCACTTGTAGAGGCAAACAAACGATACCTAAAATACTCCGAAACAGTTCAAGAGTATTATGACGACAAACTACGTCTTCTACGCCTGGCTCAACTCGATGACGATGCAATATTGGCAATGCTCACAGAAGATTTGCCAATACAATATTGCAATCACCTAGCATGTTGTCCTGCAGTTACACCGATTGAATGGCTCAAACATGCATTGCGACTTGAAGCCAATGTTCGAGCTCAGCGGCAATCATCAGGCGCAGACATCACAACTCGCCCTACTCGTCCTACATATCGTGGATCTACCTTCTCTGCCAAACCAACACCGACTTGGCAAAACAGGAAAAACACACAAAATCCGCCCTCTCCGTGCAAATACTGTCTCGAAGCCGGAGAAACTCACTTTCATTGGCACAAGGATTGCCATCGACGCGCTCAACCCAAACCAATAGCAGACACACAGGATGTCTCTATGGCAGCCGAACCCGAAGATATTGGCACCACTTCCGCTCAGGAGCCAAAAAACTCTTTGGGCGGCCGTCACTAAAACTTTTCAAAATCAATTGTCGGGTCAACAACATACCAGTTCGGGCATTTATCGACACTGGATCTACGATCACCAAAGTGTCCGACACAATCACCGAACGCCTCCGTTGCCACCCGGACCCGACAACCGCCATAGCCATCCGCCAACTCGATGGCTACACAACAAGTAACGGCCGCATTACACTCAAACTTACTATTGGATCCGAAACCCGACACATCACTGCCCATGTCCTGGCCAACTTCCCGTACCCGATCCTTATCGGACTCGACGTCGGACACCAATTCGGACTCCAGCTCAACCTTCGCAACAAAGAAGTCCACCGCACTTCACACAATAATGGGCAACACTTATGCCTGACCGCACCAGGGCCATCAGTCACACTGGCGCCATGCATACAGTCTGCATTGCCATCACTTTTGCCAATTATCAACAAATTCAACGATATCTTCGCACATGAAGATACAGACATTGGTTTAACGAATATTGCCAATCATCGCATCACTCTCATTGATGCCAACCGCCAGCCCGTCGCGCTGCGCCCGTACCGCCACTCACAGACTGATCAAATCGAGATCAGGCGAAAAATTGCACAACTTCTGCATAAAGGTTTGATACGCAAATCAAACTCACCCTGGTCATTCCCGGTAACTCTGGCACTGAAAAAAGATGGCACTAAACGTCTTTGTGTTGATTACCGACGGCTTAACGACATTACAACTACTGAACGCGAACCAATGCCTATCATACAGGATCTCATCGATCGCCTCACCAGATGTCGCATCTTCTCCGTATTAGATGTGGCCTGGGGTTTTTGGCACATACCTGTCGCCAATGAGTCAATCGACAAAACAGCTTTTGTCACCGCTGATGGACACTATGAGTGGACACGAATGCCATTTGGTTTGAAAAATTCCCCAATGACATTTCAAAAGGCAATCCGTGCAGCTCTAGGCGATCTACTCACTAGAGGTGTTGACGCATATCTCGATGATATCATAATTGCCACCGAAGACGCTGCCACTCACCGCCATCTACTTGAAGAAGTCTTCAGCCGACTTCGCGCTCATCACTTCCGTATTCGGCAACAAAAATGTCAATTCGGTGTTAAAGAGATTGAATACCTTGGCGTTGTAATCACCGACGGAACAGTCCGGCCATCACCGCGCAAGATCCAATCCGTTACCGAATTCCCGACACCAACCGACCCGAAAGGTATCCAACGATTTATTGGTCTGGCTAACCATTTCCGCCGATTCATACCTGATTTTAGCCAACTCGCCGAACCATTGACCAGACTCACCCGAAAGACCGAACGGTTCGTCTGGTCACCCAAACAACAGACATCATTTGTCGAATTTAAAAAACGTCTTTCCGAACCACCCGTCATTGCCATCTTCGATCCCGACAAGCCATGTGTCTTGCACACCGACGGCTCCACTATTGGGATCGGCGCCATTTTAATGCAACCCGACGGCAATGGCAACAATCGGGTCATCTCTTACTTCAGCCGCCGTCTTAATTGCCATGAATCTAACTACACTACATCCGAAATCGAATGCCTTGCCGTAGTAGACGCCGTCGAGCACTTCCACGTCTACCTCCACGGCCAGCCTTTTGAAGTGGTCACCGATCACTCGGCACTCCAGTGGCTCTTTTCGATCAAAAAGCCAACCGGCCGCCTTTACCGATGGTCTGTTCGACTTTCAATTTACGATTATCGCATAAAACACAGAGCAGGTGCCAAACACCAGGCGCCCGACGCCCTCTCACGAGCACCAGTCACCCTGCTCATTGACATCTCTGAACTTCATGGCAAACAATCGGAAATTGATATCAATTCAATTAAACGGCCTATCATTCAAAATAGATTAATTTGCGTAAAATTCAAAGGCATTACTCGCTATGTTTTGCCAAAATCACTCCAATCACAGACACTCCGCCATTACCACGAAGACCATGGTCATCCCGGTATTGCCAAAACATACCAACTCATATCAGGCAACTACTGGTGGCCAAACATGACAACCGACGTCACCCGACATGTCCGCTCATGCAATACATGCCAACTCGTAAAAGTACCGAATCACCCGACATTAGGACAACTCCAGCCAATCGCAACACCACCGCTGCCAATGCAACTCTGGTCAATTGACACGATAGTCATGGGCACGGCCGCTAATACGACAAAAGCTAAGTATGTCCAGGTCATTGGTGATCACCATTCGAGACATGTCTGGGCATTCGCTACTCCAAAAAATACAAGTCAAACAATCATAACAATTATGACTCAACTATTCCGCATAATTGGCAAACCTCAAGCACTCATCACTGATCGCGGCACTAACTTTACTGCCAATAACTTTCGCCGATTCCTGGCCGACAATTATGTTCAGCACCGCCTGACCAGCCCTTATCATCCTCAGGCAAATGGCATGATTGAGAAGGCAAATCATACCATAATAACTGGCATTAAACTTGCACTCGTCAACCGCCCTAACCTAAAGTGGTCTACTCATCTGGATCAAGTAGTTTTTAACTACAATCGCACTCCTCATTCTGCAACTGGTTTTTCGCCACAATTGCTTCAGTTTGGTCTACCCATTGGCACAGACATTGCCACACCTATCGATGAAGCGCGCAAATTGGCATTTACTCGATTAGAAACTGGCAAATCTCGCCGAAAGTCCAAGTATGACCAAGCTCATTCGCCATCACATTTCGAACTCAACAATCTCGTCATGAGAAAGACAGCTGCCAACCACCCGAGCAAAAATAAGACATCTCCAGCCTTTACCGGACCGTACCGTATCACCAGGGTACTTGGACCCGAAACCTTCGAAATTGGTCTCCTCGACGCCGATTACCAGAACATAACCAACTCTTCGCCCGCACTTTCATCCCAATTACAGCCGTTTCACCCACGGGTCGAAAGCCAACCGTCGGGGGAATGAGACAAAGATTGCCAAAAAATCTATTTTTATGCCAACTCTGTCTTCGCGCCACATATGTCCTACATATGCCTCTCATTGTCCACTACTTTGCTTTCATTTATGACCTAGCTCATTGCCATACCTTTCTCACACTTTATTAGATCCTGACCCTAATCCGAACCAAATGAATCTATTTCTGCCACTTATACTCGACTCTATGCCATACTCTCATATCACTCGTTCGACAGTCTTATTCATCTCCTGAATGTGTCGACAACTCTCTCTAAAACCAATACAAATGTATGCCAAGTCTTGGCCATCACTTCAAAAAATTCAATACATTTAATAAAGTTTATGTTTTATTATTAAAACACGCGTTTAATCACTTAAACCGAAGCCATTGGCAAATCAATTGCCAACCAGCGCTTCAATATAATAAAAATATTTTTTTGCAACCGTGTGCTGTAATTTATGCCTTTTAAACTGTATATTTGTATGTTTTATATGAGCAGCGGTAAACTGTATATCATGCTTGTTAATCTGTGTATTTAAATGCTATATATTTGCTGCGGTGTACTGTATATTATGTTTATTAACCTGTATATTTAAATGCTTTATATTTTTAGCTGTGTACTGGGGGTGTGGTGGAAAGATCAGAACGTATTATAGGTAACGGTGTCAAAATATGGGCACGTGTGCCACTTTCAAAACATTCCTTATAACTAAATCGAGTATTCCTTATAATTATAAACATTTTCATTCATAAACTCAATTACAAATTAATAGTTTGGAAATTTTATACAAGAATTTGCATTTATTTTTTCAATTAGAGATTAAAATGTAAATTTTTTCTTTTATTAATTACTAATTTTGTGAATCACTTTTTAATACCTTTTCGCTATAAAGAGGTATATATAGTTTCCATCTGCCACCCCCACCCCCCACCCTTCCCCCCGCGGCTGCAAATACAGAAAAACGCTCGGGTTAATAATAAAAGATTAGAGAAACGCTAATATACAACACACTGTTTCAAATAAG
>JAQIYC010000965.1:0-10858 GCA_034699545.1 Porobelba spinosa | reverse complement strand
GAGAGAGGAGGGAGGGAGGGAGGGGAGAGAGAGAGGGAGGGAGGGAGGGGAGAGAGTAGGGAGGGAGGGAGGGGAGAGAGTAGGGAGAATTGGATATTGTGTATTGATTAGCGGAATAGCATTTGGATCATTAATCAGAGCCGCAGTAAGTTATGTCATCAGTTGTTTGTCATACAGTATTGTTCCTTCAAATAAGTCGTGAATTTTACAGTTTTTGTGTTGAAAAAAGTTTTCCATTTTTGTGTTGATAGTCTTCACAACAAAAACACATTATTATCTCTTTGCGTATTAACACCAATAAAATGATGGCTAAGATTATGACTTTTTTGTAGTGACAATATTTCTAATAAATTAATGGAAAAATCAATTTTTGTCTCATTTATCAGTTGTCGAAAACTTAATATAAATTTGCATTTTTGTTATGATGTAAATTCGGTATAATCTGGTGATTGAATCGAATCTAATTTAGTGTTTTGTCTCTTCTCTTCCAAGTCATGATCTGCCGGTTAATGATGCTCTGGTGTAGTAGTGGTTCAGTTCCCACACCAGTCACACCAGTACGTCATTACACAAAACTAAAAATCATTAGTTCCTCATTCAGAGCACACGAATATCTAACGAATTTCTCATATATCTCAACCCAACTTAAAATGTCTTTCTTTAGGAATAACCAGAAATAGACTGTTTGTATACAGAGTAGTGACACCTAATTATATATTCAACGGAAGAAAATGTCATTAAATTAGTAGCAAATGTCGATTCCTTCTAATGAACATTAGTCGAGAGAAATACAGTTAATGTCATATCCGATAATCCCGTGAATATAAGAATTTTTGATAAGAAAACTTCACTAATTAACCATATATTGAGTTTTATTACTTTTTACCATCAGCACTTCCTGCCCCTCCCAAGCAGAGCACCCCCTTATCTTTCTGAATATTTGCAGTGTTTATACCTTTATATTAGCTTAAGTATAGTTTTGCGTCATTCCATTCCCTCTTATTCTCTGAGTTGGCATTACTGGCCAAACATATATCAATACAACAACCCAATTCACATTGGCAAAGCCATAGCCACATCTATAGCCATATCCATAGCCATCTGCACTCTGTTTAAACATACATTTGTCGATACATTTCCCCAACTATTGCACTAAAGCTTTTCCAAAGTTAAAGCTAAAAGAAATTTCAGTTAACCTTCGATTCCGAACATTTCTTTTCACAATTTTACTCATTTCTAGAAATTTATTTTGAAAATAAATTTCAATTAAGATTTTAATTAATTTATTTACAAATTACTGTTTTATGACAAACATATATTTAAATTGAAATGTTGTTTAAAAGTCGAGTTCAAACAATGTAATGATTGTCTGAAACTGGAATTGTCTGTATTAGAGCTCTTCAGTTATTTGATTACTTTTGCGATAGTCTTCGCGAACACAATATCTCGAACCCTAACAACGACTGAGAAGATTGAAATCCGAAAAATGTTTTGACGTCTGACTCTATTACTGCTTCTGAAAGCTCATTAAAAATGGATATCATTTACTGTTTGATTCGTATCCATTCGCCTAATACTCGTTATTACATTTATTCTCATTTTTTATTTATTTCATGGCTTACATTCATTTTAGTTATCTGTTATGGCATTACATTCTATTCGAATACTCGAATACTGTACTCAAACAGAACTAAATCTTTTTTTTAAAGTATAGCTCTCTCTCTGTGTTATACAAGACTTTATTTAAGATTAATCTTTTGATTGACAATTCATCGATTGATAATTCAACAGGTCATCAGACCAGTGCTCAGTGCGGGCACAGCACGGGGAGGCAGTGAGGGATGTGTGACAATAGGTCTCAATAGATGACAACAATTTGTGGAAATGAGCACAAAAGCGATGATCTATTATAGATGTATTATAGATGTTGGAAATTGATTAGAAAGTGTAACAACCTTTGCTGTGGGGCAGGAATGCGATTATCATTTTATATTTGACATCTAAAAGGTTCGAACGTATGTTAAATGTGTATATACTCTATAGTATAATAGTTTATAGATACTATACTATGCATTACCTTTTACAGTATATTCTATATTTATTAGACTTTGCATTTTATATTGCTATTCAGTTGCACTGTCTATGCATTCAATGCATTCAATGGGCTTACAGTGTATTCCGTTTGGAATATAGAGAAGAATATATTTCCAAATATGTTGGTCTCCAATCATTATCGCACTGTGCGATCATTGATGCCAACTCTCTCTCTCTCTCTCTCTCTCTCTCTCTCTCTCTCTCTCTCTCTCTCTCTCTCTCCCCTCTCCTCTCCCTGTGCCAGCTCTGCCACTCTGGCACAGGCAGTGTTCATAGAAAGCGATTGCATTACCATTTTGAAGCCATATTCCGATCAATATTAGTAGAACTGCGCGACGACGTACTACTCATACACATTAGACCCGTTCGCACATATAATACACTTCGAGAATAACATCAGAGAATGTTAGCTCCGGTTCGGCGAAACTCATTTCTCTGAGAGACCGAAATTGTATTTACGAATGTCTATCAATATATATATAAATTCAATATATTTGCAGTTATTCATTAAAATGTCACAATTTTCTATTAAAACTTTTATTGTGAGTAAAGAGCAATAGCTAACCATTGTTTGTAACTTTGTTTGTGAACAAGAATATGCTTCAACTGAATCGTTGCATAAGTTTCTTATGTTTTGCATATAAAGTAAATAATGTTTTGTTTTTAAAGTTGTGTAAACTCTTGCAGTGAAATCTCAAACAACAAATTGTGTTTTACACACAAGTATTCGACTTAAGGCCGAGAGAAAGCAAACAAAATGTGAAATTAATAATTTAGCGTAACTTTCATTATTATTATGACTCCGACTCGACTACTATTTGCCTCATTATAACAATGCTGTAATGGTGTGTATATGTAGTATACATTTAGTGCGGTTTTGGTCTAATTTAGTTGAAGTCAAACTAATCGACTCGTATTGTATGTGAGCTTTGTTTGAAAATAATAATAATCACAAACTAAGACCAGTGGCGAAGACATTGCCTTTTTGTTGCCAGAGTTTGGCTTCAGGTATGATAAGCCCTTTCACTTCCGCTAAACATTTGTTGATAAACTAGCGCTCAGTCTTCGCTCTATCGGTAATCCTTTACCAGTTTTACTCACTGTTTATATGACCCCAATGTTGACTACATTTAAAATCAACGTTTTTATGATTGCCATTACCACCAGTTTAGCCGCTCTTATGTTCAAATGAACATTAGTTTCTAAACAGATAGCGAAAAGAGTAAATACACTAAATATACCCTTTTTTATCTCTCGAGCAAAAGAGCTGAAGAGCCGAAGAGCACTGTTTTCTCAAATTTCTTGTCATAATTCATTAAAGGATTATCAAAAGAGGATTATTGTCACTACAAAAATCAAATTCAATTCATTCATTCAGTCATTCGCTTACTTTCTATCTCTTTGATCACTATTTCAAAGTTTGTCGCTTTTGGAGCAAAAACGCCAATCGTTTCACAAAATTTATTTATTTTCGACAAAAATTGCATTTTTTCATTTGATCTTTAGAATAGATATTTCGAATTGAATTTGCATCAGTTGGCGGCAAAATAAGCATGGAACATTTTGAGCATTTTCGCAGTTCAGTTATAATAACCATCAAAAAAACAATTGAATAAAAAGAGAAAAGAATTGTTTGTTTTAAGTACAGAACTCACATAAACTCTAATTCCATTTTCAATTCTCTCGAAAGTATTCCGGAATTAAAAATAAAATGAAATGAAATAAAAAATAGCGAAAGAGTATAAATATGTGTTCATTGTGTTGAGACAATTGCAGAATTTTAATATCTGATTAATATTAAAGAAAACAAAGTGTAGGCAAAGTGTAGGGAAGCGTAAGGTTGAGTGCAATTGAGGGGTAGAGGCGTAGAGGAGTGGAGACTATGGTTTAAGGAGAGCATCACTCAAATGATAAACTGAAAGTAAGTCTGCATTTTATGTCGAGTTTCGTAGATTGTCGTCACATAGAGTCGGTTTACATTATATTCTCATATTTTCGCCTTTTCTGCTGTACATCGCATCGGATCTTCTACTTAAAGAAATATTCCTCAGCTCTGGTGTGGAGTGAGAGTAGAAAAGGGAAATATGTGGCTCTTGTAAAAAGTTTACGATTCACTGATTTTATCGACTCTAATACAAAATCCATTGCATTTCTTCTAATATTTCCATTCAATTCCACATAATATACAACTTTTTGACTCAAATATAAGGCACAGAAGCGTTGGGCCGCTATTGTGTACTATTGAGAGCAGACACTAGACTAGTATTAGTGAATACATAAAGAAATTGAGAGAATGGCAAGAAATACGAGAAACGATGTGTTCGTTCTGTTCCTATTGCTCCTACAGCTCTGTCGTAGAAATGAAGATCGAGTTGAGTTGTACTGTATGAGTAGTGAAGAGATATTTCATATATAGTATACATAGATTACATGGAATGTTGTTATTCTTGTGTTAGTCTCGTTTCAAATTGATTAGAAGATGCCTTTGTGTGACTCAATGGTCATGAATAAAGCAAATCATTGCATACGAGACTACAATGTCTCCGAACATGCCTGTGCTGTGCCAGTGCTCTGCCAGTGCTGTCTGAGGCAGAGGGCGTTTCAATATTCAAATGATATTCTTTATTCGGCTCTCATTTCTTGTGAATGAAGGTAATAAAGTTGTGATAAAGTTGTGCCAAAATATAAACCAATAAAGAGAATAGAAGTTGAGTTGAAATGGAATTGAGTCGAGAATATAAAGAAGTGAACAATAGATTCGATAGAAAGTAGAGAAGAGTAGAGGAGAGCAGAGGAGAGCAGATGAGAACTGAATTGAAGAATAGAAGATAGAATTGGGAGCGGATTGAGAGGAAGAGAAACGAAAGGATCAAAACCAAGACATTTGCTGTACTCTCTGTAATACAGATAGAGATAGCGATAGAGTAATAGAGAGTGAAAGCGAACGTAAGAGCGATGTATAAAACAGAACAAATGGAAAATAGATGTGAAATGCTTTTGATAACCTTTTTATACAAACGTTCACTTTTTCAATGAACTCTACATTTGAGTTAAACTTTTATACACATTATTAGCGTTCGAGTGATTTATTTTTTACTCTCAAAACGGACTTTAAAATAGTTTTGAGTAATTTTTGGTTTTTTGAAGCGTATTATATATGTATGCGACTAATAATGAAGACAAATGACGCATAAAATTGTTTAGAAGAGAATATTTGTTTACATAAGCATAAAATGGGATTTAAATTAATTAAAAAACAGCACAAATTACGCGAATACATAACCTCTGGATATGTTGACTCGAAATATAACTGTTTAGTAGTTTTGAAGGTTTAGTCGACACAAACCATATCAATGCAGTCAGACTTGTTTGATGTGATTAATGTTATTGAAGGCTAAAAAAAGTTTAATACTGTATATATACATACAATGCTAGCCATTGGTTAAAATTTTAATTTTGCCAAAATTAATATTAGAATAAAGCTGTGCAAACATGGCTCAGATTTCTCTAGTATTCCCTCTCCAGTGCACTCTCTATTGCCGTCTCTATAGCCTCACTATTAATAATAGAGAGAATATTATTTATATTTTTTATTAGAAGTGAGAAATAGTTTTTCGCATTTATTCCGAAATCCGTCAAAGAAAACAACGGATCGATAACAATGAGAGAGAAATGAGTGTAAAATTTCTCGAATATTTGTTCGGATGAAATATTTGGGCACAACTGCTCTTCACTACTGGTTTTGGTGATATTTTTTTCATTAACTCAACTGCAATCATAAATTTAAATAGAAAGCCAAGTGCACCGGTGTTTGGCGTATGGGTGCTGTGCATAACTGCAATAAAGTATTGAAGTGTTAAAAACTGAATTTCACTCCAATTGCTTGTGTTTGACATTTTAGTTATGCTTTTTCGCTGCTCTTCACTGGAATCGAGGCTTAGTTTTAGGTGAAATATAGCCAAACGAGTCGAACAGACTCTGACTGCAAGGATGAGGAAGACTTGTCTTTTTGCTTTACTTTGCTTTGGGTCATAAAATATTGATCAACTTTGCCATTGCCTCCAACTTCTTCTCTGCTCGCACTCTCATCTCATTTCGATTATAGTATATCTGAGTAATGGAGGCTATGGAGGCCTCAGTTATTATTTGTGCCATTTATTTGGCAAAAGAATTTTATTCGATTTAAGATTATATTAAATTTGATAATCATATTATCAAATAGAAAGAAAACACACACTTTTCGGAATTAATTTATATCTTTTTTCTTTTTGGTTTTTGCTTCAAATTTGTTGATTAATAAATTGCTTTATACTCTATATATATAACGTATTTTGATTTTTCTTTATATAAACTTAACAACATATAGGTTCAAGTTTTTTAAAATGTAAATTATACTTTTTCTCATAAATATTACAATCAAATTAAACTTTTATTTATTATGAGAAATAAAAATTAATTATAGCCTTTTATAACGTTTTAAATTCTTGAAAAATGATTTAATAATTTTTATACAAATATAAGTTTTATAAAATTATTACCAGTAGTAATTATATTAAAAATTATATTAAGCACTTGAAATATGACAGGTCCTGTCAGAAAATTATACGTAAGAATAAATATTTTAATACTATGTTTCTTTAAATTGAAATTATGACTACATTGTAGAGATTAAAGTATCAATTTTAATATTAAATCTAAAAACGTCTCAAAAACATTTCGCGTAAATCTATTCGAATCATTAGAGATATGAAATCAATAATTACTTTAATTAACGACTTGTTTCATATGAATAGCTGTTAGGAAATGAAATAAATATAATTTTTAATTTAATCAATAAAACATTTATTAAAATTCATTCATTAGAGTTTTCCTTAATTTATTCAAAATACTATTTTTATATTCCGTATCTTATTTAGAAACCACTTATTATTTTAATGGAAGAAAAAATACAAATCCAGAGAGAGTTTGTGTAATAGAGAGAAAAAGTAGACTTTTAGCGCTCGTACTAATGAAGTATAAACTATTAAAAATATGAGTCGAGTCGCGACACAACATATTGAGATGACATCACATGTGGTGTCTGTGAAGCGTCAAAGACGAGACAATTGACATGAAAAGACATTCTAAAGATTATAGTGACAAATATGTACTCTTTCTCAACTTTCACCTGTTTTTCGGTTTACTACTCCAGAGATCGACTTATTTTGGTCTCTCTCTCTCTCTCTCTCTCTGTCTCTCTCTCTCTCTCTCTCCTCTCCTCTCCTCTCCTCTCTTCTATTCTCTTCTCTTCTCTTCTCTTCTCCCTTCTCTCCAGACTATAATTAATGGCTTTTCTGTTCATTAAAGAAATTGAAATATAGTTTGAGAGTATGGATAACATCAACCGTCTAATTGGCAAAACTTTTTATACAAATTGAATTGTTTTACTATCGAATAAATGAACGAATGCACAAATAATAACAAAGTCGTCTCTATTAATTAAATCAATGGCAAAATAGTCTTAACTTTATTAATCCAAAAATTAATTAATTAAAAAATTGTTAAAACTTTTATTTTTAGAAAAGTTTATTTATGCAAAAATGTCAAATTAGCCTAATTTGTTCGGTTCTGGTGTGTAATTAAAATTTTGTTTTTGTATTTTAAACTCATTTCTCATTTATGGAAAATAATAAAATAAGTGAAAAATATTCGAAATGTGTGTAAAATATCTTCAAAAATGGCACTATTGATGAGAAAGAAATGTTTGAGCAATCGATTTGTCGATATCCGAAAATCCTAATTGAAATTCAACGAACTCTGAATAATTATGTTTGGGCTCGACATACGAGATGTGGCTTTCGAGTGGAGCTATGTTTGAATGACATGACATTCACACAAACGTGTCGTTTAGATGTGCGAAATGTAGGCAAAAATAATTCGCAAAAATATGGAGAGTTGGTTGAGAACTGGGATAATGCGTACATAAAGTATATGTCAATGTTTGTCGATTTATTCTTTCGGTGCTTTTGCTATATATTCCGGGTTTAGTGGCGTTCAAGTGCTCTGTTGTAAGATCTCTGGTTGTGCTGATCATCGCTTCGACGAAATTCTGTTTTGTTTGAGAAATAGAAATCTTAAGAGAGTTTGTGAATGAATGCAGGAATGAGAGCAACTTTCCAACTGATCCGAACACAAGCCATCGCAAGCCATCGCACGCCACCATTCGAGCTCTACTCCAGCGCTGGTCTGTTCTGCTCTACATATAGTCGAACCAAGTATTGAATTGCAGAGAAATACTTGTTTTTGCTTTTTGCTATCTTTTACTCTTTTTGCTGCCATTCTTCGCACAAAACCAATTCTCGTGAGACCTAAGCTTTTCTCTCCTTTTGGCGAAAGAGAAACAGAGATGAGTTTGAAGTTGTGTTTTATAGCCGAACATGTAGTGCAGTGAACAGCTCTGAACAGCTCTGAACAGCTCTCAACTGCACAAAACACTACACAACTGTCTATAAGGCATAAGTCAAATCATTGAGTTCTCATAGATATGTGCAATACATAGTCGAACCCCATCTCAATCTCTCGTCTCCTCATCTGCTCTTATCTAATCAGATGAGATGGTCGAAGGTCTGTGTTATTTAGTCGACATTCCGTTCGGCAATATGTTTGGGAACGGCATATAAACATTTCATAGATTGGACATAGCGTAGGGGCAGTGGTAGTGGTAGTCGTGCCCAAGCATTCCAATTGTTCCTTAAATCAATCACTCGATTCTGATGTGTCTCTCATTTCTGACCCAAAACTATATCTCTTTTTCTTCAATTCTCTCATCTATTATATCCATTATAGGCACAACTGTTCGTCTGTAGAGCATATCGACTGAGGACTGGGAGAAGGGTCTGAGTTATGACTCTGGACTCAGTCGCTGTCTCTTCGCATCCACTGCTCTGTAGCATAAGAACGAGGTTTTCCGATTTGGAAGCGCTTCTCAACCGTCAAAGACAACATGTGAGCGCAAATCTGCAGCACAAGACTCAGTCTGAATGTCAGACCAAGACATCAAAACTAAGGTATCATTTGTTTGTCTTTTACGCCAAACACAAAAACTGATGCTTTTATGCCTTTTATGCCTTTTATTGCTATAATTCTATCCAAACGATCGCTTCTCTACAATGCCTTCAATGGTTTCGCTTATATTTATTGCATTTATTCCAACATTTCTTATAGAAATCCCTATCTATTGTTGGCATTGGTTTGTTGTCTTTCTT
Source organism: Porobelba spinosa (assembly GCA_034699545.1). NCBI lineage: Eukaryota > Metazoa > Arthropoda > Arachnida > Sarcoptiformes > Damaeidae > Porobelba > Porobelba spinosa. The sequence continues at coordinate 1,520 of JAQIYC010000965.1, read as the reverse complement.
ATTGGCCTTCAATATGGGGTCAACTTGTGTTCGACGACCGGCCGGCGATTATAGACAACAAGGATTTGAGGCCAAACACTCCGATCTATCGACTCTTTCAGAATGACTTTTGGGGAACTCCTATTCACAAAGTAAGTGCTAATTAGTTATTACTTATTTCGTAAGATATACCTATTGTTTGCTCATTCAATTCGATTCAATTCAATGTAATTCAATTCTATTTATTAAGTATTGCTTTTTTCTCAAATAAAAAATTATAAAATGAAAAAAACAGCAAAAGAATTATCGATCGATTTAAGGTATTTTTATTTTGTGTGAAACAAAAGTTTAGGAAAACATAAAGAATAAAATGTGTTTTTTTCAAAACCCAAACACTATTTTCTGTTCATTGATTAAACCTTAAAGTATTCTATTTTATTATTACGACTAAAAACCATAAACTGGTGTAAATGCAGTTTATTTTATAATTTTATTGCGAAAAAACTATAATAAGCTATAATTCAAATTCTATTTTTTACTGTTTTTTTATTTAGCTTAAAGTCCATAAATTAAATGCATATTCTTTTATAATAGTAATAATTTTTAACAAACAATAAATTATTCAGAGGTTGCGTTAAATTATATAATAACTTGTCAAACAAATTCTAAACAAATTTTTATAAATCATTTATGTTTGTTGTATTGAAATTGGTTTTTAATTGTTTGAATAATTATTTGCCAGAATAGTTTACAAAATTTAACTTTCTCAATTAGTAAATGAATTACAATTAGAATTAATTGTTAAACAAAACTATTATAAGACTTAAAGTCCATTATATGGTTGCCAATCAATCAAAGCTCTATACAATCAATCAGTTTTGTCGACTGCTGTCAAACAATCAAACAATTGAGTTATTGAAAGACAACTAAATCTATCAAAAATATAAGATTCTCTTCAATTAAAGCCTAAATTGTATTTATTTCTTCTCTTTTTTATTGGTAGCGATTAGAAAACACTCAAGAGTTACGTCAAGTTTATTAAAACAGTAGATAGTGCTTGGTACTCTGCTCTTATTGATTCACTTGATCTAAATATAGTCCATCTAATAATCTATATGTTTCTAGTTTTTAAATTATAAATTTAAATATTTAAGAAATAATTATATTGTTGTTATTAAATTTTATCAGATGTTTGCTGGTTTGTTTCTAATTTAAAAATAAAACATTGCATAAAACACATAAAATGTTTGATAAATGCCCTTTTCATGTTGTGTCAAGCAAATTTTGTAGTGTTTGTTATTATAAGGCAACACTCGAAAATATTGGTTTAATAATCTGAAAATTTAAAATTTTGATTTGCAGTTAATTTAATTGATTCAAACGAGTATAAAAAGTTAATAAATAAAAATAACAACAACAATAATTTAAGATTGTATTTTTGTTTTAACAAAATTTTAAATAATTTAGTTGAAATTCATATTTTAAGATATAAACATTTTTATAATTGAGTTATTAAAATAATTTATTGAAACGCAAAAACA
>JAQIYC010000964.1:0-10862 GCA_034699545.1 Porobelba spinosa | reverse complement strand
ATTTTAAATATCTCGCTTACATCATTTACAATTTATAACAAGATAAATATGATAATATTATTTACACTTGATTTATAAATTAACTTTAAATATTGTTACTATTTAAACAATTTAATTTAACTAATTTTCATTGTTTTTATAATTAAATATATTCGACATTTTGTATTAAAATGTCTCTCAATGTCATATTAATCAGATATACTATAATGTATATTACTTTGACTTGATAAATATTATAATTTAAAGCATTTTATTAATGCATATAATTATTTAATTATTTATTAATTAAAATTTAAATAACTTTATCTTAATGTCAGAGTTAGCCAATTGGAGTGTTCAAACCCGCAACCCCTCCGAAAAACATTTTGCCCCTGATTCCTCCTAAGATTTTACTCGAATATTACTTTCCCTCTTTAACACTTTCCCGCTATTTTGTAAACTTAAATAAATTAAGGTTAAATTTGATTTAAATCCAGTTAAATTAGCTTAATTTAGTATAAATCCGGTTAAATCGTCTTTAATTACGGTTTTCGGGAATAAAATAGCTTTTTGGCGGCAAATTTTGTGCGGGAATTGTTTTAATCAGAAATGTCAAAGGGAGAATAAGTTATATTTTTTCCAAAATAAAAAATTGGCTTTTATTTTCTTGTCAAGAATTTAAATAGAAATAAAATTTTAATTTAATTTTAAACTCATTTTGATTAATTTTAGTTTAAATTTAATTAATTTTAAAAATCAAATTAAATTCTATTATAATGCAGTTAACTTATAACAATTAAATATAAAGCAAATTTAAACTTTTTACAAAATGCCATTATATAACGCCAAGCAGTTTGAAGTAATCATTTTCATGTCCCTCTCACAGGAATGACCGACTGTCAACATCCCTGGTTTAAAGCAAGTTTTAATAGATTCATTGTAAATTCATTCAATAATCAGCACAATTTTTATTCTGGAACAGTTCCAATGAGCAGTATCTCACAACTTTTACTTTACTTTCACTTTTTTAATGTTTGTTTAATGTTTTAAAGAATTGTTAAGTTTTTGATATAAAACTGCAGTGATATAAAAATTATTACATGTGATTTGTCATACTTTTGATAGTTTAGGTATTTTTTTATTAATATTAGAGTGAGAACTACAGAGGATTTTCTGTTTCAAAATTAATCAGGGTTGGCCAAGGTCCGTCAGAAGAGGGAGGTGGGAGAGGGGGGTAAATGACTCTTTTTTCAAAACGAAAGGAGAAGTCGAGGGGAGGGTCAGATCAAAAATTTTGCGCCAAAAACGATGATATTTTATTCCCGAAATCCGTAATTAAAGTTAATTTAATGGATTTAAACTAAATTAACATTAAATCAACAATTTAATTTGATTTAAACCAGATTTAAATTAACGCCATTTTTGCAAAATTCTCAAGTCAGGGGGGTTGCAAACCTAACCCCCTCCTTGGTTATGTTTGGGTTAAAGCCAAATTTTTCAGGAGAGGGGTTAGAGGTTCGACCTGGCCTCTTTTGACAATCCTGAAATTAAGATTAATTAGTAAATTGATAACAAAATTTAGAACGTGTATACAGTTCTAATTGATAAAGTATACATTTTTATTTATTTTACATTTTTAAAGAATTTTAAATAATTTAATTATTATAATTTTTTTCTAATTATAATTTATTTTAAATTGTAAATAATTTGCGATTAATTTATTAAAATATAATTAAATTTTATAAGTTTAAAAAAATAAGAATTAAAAAAATATTTTAATATTATATTTTTATTAATAAAAATTTATTAAATTTAAAATTACGCAAACATTAATTTAATAATTGACTAATTTGTAAATAAAAGTAAAATAATCAATAAAAAGTTCTTATTAAGAACCAATACTAAAGCTATATTTACATTAAAGCAGTTTTTGTATTTTTTGCTGAAATTTACTTTTTTATCCTAAAAAATTTTTAGTATTTATTTCATATTTAATTTTAATGGTTTTCAATAAAAGTGTTGATAATTTTCAAAGTTCTGGAGTTGTGTGACTTGAGTCGATTTTTGTTATTAACGCTAAAAAGTAATATATCTTATCTAAAGTTAGCAAAACATAAACACAATAAATGGTTCATTTAGTTTTGTAAAAAACTTAATAATAAAATTAAGTTTAATATAAAATAAAAATTTAAGCAAATTATAGCTTATGCAATAGATATAAATTAAAATTTGAAAAGGACAATTGTATAACACATTTATCAGTTATACTAAATCTTTATCCATATTTTAGGTATGAAGTCATAGATTTGATAAAAAAAATAATTATATGATATACAGTAACTATAATACTGTACTTTACTTCTGCATTATTGTATAAATTCTATACATTATATATGAAATATCATATAAACTTAGCGAGAGTTCAATCTGTCGTTATTTAAACGCTTGACGACTGCAAGTTTCACCAATTCATTGCCCCAGCGATTGCGAGCATTTTATCAATTTGTATTCGTTAGACAAATACTAAATAAAATTTGAGCTGTTTTTCACTCAACTTATCTTTGAAATTCTGTTCATCACCAATAAGTTACTGATTATTAGTATTTGTATTCAGTTTTCCTCAAATAATATACAATTTATTGATGAATAAGTAGAACAAAGAATGTGTTTTCAACTATATTGTTAAAAATGCAATTAAGTCTAATTATTTAAATACATCTGAAATGCGCAAAATTCCACATTAACTCAGGTGTGACGAAAGTAAGTATTACTTGACATCAAAATTATTCAAATAATTAAACAAAAAATTATTGTTTTTGTTAACAAAATACAAACGAATGAGAAGTTTGAAAACTTTCTATTTTGCAAACTTGCATTGAATGGCCCCAAGACTTGGCTAATGGCAATCAGAAGTAGGAAGTGATTGAACAAAGCCCTGAAAGTAATCGAAATAACTTTTAATACTATGTTATGTTATTTCGGTCATTAGACTGTCACCAATAGACTGCGAGCCAACCCAAGCACAGTCTAGTTATGCTTTTAATTCAATTCTTTTTCCAAACAAACATTTATTTTAAATTATTTTAAATTAAATATAATATTATATATTAAAGAAACTTAAATTAAAGTAATTACTCAACTATTTCAAACTTCTGGTCAACGATATATTGAGTAACAGTTCTAAAGCTTACCTTAAACTTAGCTTTTGTTAAATCAAATCTCTTATCCTGAAGTTTAAAAATTTTTACTTTAGTTACAAAAAACTGATAAAATAAGTTTTTGTTCCAAGATTTGCAACATTGAAAATGTCAATCAATATTTGACTCTTACATAATAACCTGATATGAATTGTGCAAAACTATTAAATTCATTTCAAAACGATATTTGTCTTAAACTGTACCCAACTATTGGTTAGTGATTAAAGTGTTGGCATTAATTAAGTCATTGTTATCATTATTTTATCAAATCAAGAATCCGTCTCTTAATGTGTTTGAGAAATACTTTTAAGTTTTATAATAATTTATTCAAAGTTCTTGTCGAGAAAGTGTTGGGTGAATTTTCCTCTTTTTTGACAATTAAAGATTTTTTATTTATAATAATTTTTGCAGAATTTCCTTAAATCTCATCAATTGGTGATTTTTGAGAGATTGACGCGAAAAGTGCTCTTCGAAGAAAAAATCCCATTCATTGTATTTATAGTTTGAATGTTTATTTTTACAGTAATATTCTTCATGTGATTCGTTCTATCGAATAATCGACTCAAGACTCGAAACAAGTTAAATAATTGACTCATTTTTTGAGCAAAAATTCTAATAATTTATATTTATATCGACTTAAAAAATGAAAAGATTAAAATCAAAAACAAGTGATTGTACTGTAATTCAACTTAAATTATTCTAAAGTCGGAATGACGGTATGGCCAGAAATGGAAAGGTATGGTTAAAAATATGGTTTTCATAAACTAATTGCTTAGTTAAGAGACTTATTGTTTGAATAAAAGGTTAACTCAAAAATAGATTATAAATGAGAATCAATTATAAATAGTATTCTTTGGTTTAATAGTAGAATAATTAAGAATTAGATATAAATAAGTAGTGAATCGTATGCATGGTTTGCATATTCTGTAAAACTCGACTGAATTCAAAAATTGATTAACACTGACTGCTAGAGAAAGTTTTTTAAAATAAATTTGATGTCAAGGCCCCCCTCACTGCTCGTATACCCACAACAACAACTCTCTCTTTCTCTCTCTCTCTCTCTCTCCCCAGTTGGGAACCGCTCAAAGCCAGTACTGTTGGGTATATCCTTCACGAGTTTATAATAAAAAAGTGAAGCATAGCGTGGAATAGGGGAGAGAAGGCACGGCTGAGCTGAGGCATAGGCATAGGCATAGACATAGGCATAGGCATAGGCATAGGCTTGCGTCGTATTGAGTGCTAGCATAACAGTGTCTGCAGTGTCTGCAGTGAACGTATAGTTTCGTATAGTTTGAGTTTAGGTGAACTGCTTATCACAGATGACGTTACTATGGGTCTGAGCTTTAAAGCTATCATCATATGGACGACTCAAATAACTTGAAAATATTCACTCAATTGTCAGTCTATTGTTAATAACATATCTGTATCTGATTCGCCCCAAAGTGTATTACATCGCGTCTCGACTCTACTCAAAGGTTTTAACCATCCGTACGATATGTGGATTTCTGCTAAATTAGATCAGTCTTCGTATATCGACCAGTGTTTCAACGAATTGATTACTGAATGTCGTCTTTCAGGTATTTAAAACATTAATCACTTATTAATGCCTACAATACGTATGTATTGCCAGCCGTAGACCAAACACTATTTGAATGCCTTTCGTAATACCTATTCATTACTCAATGCTTCGACGCTTTAATAATTAATATAATTTAAATGCAAACAATTCGACCACTCATTCAAACTATCCTTTCATGGATTTCGGATTCAATTCTGCTTTCGTAGTCCAACTCAATTGAGTCATACATTTTGAACTAATTTCAATCAAAACAAACATCAAATATACTTACAGTTATTATCCGATTTAAACAATCTTTAAAATTATTAGTTTTAATAATATTTATAAATTTAAGTTTAAGTAAGCATTGAATGATAAGTGAACTCAAAAATGATAGTCAACTGAAATAGTGTATCAAAAGTTGAATAATTGATATCGAAATTAAATATTGATTTTAATGTTTGTTTTAAACTCTTCTCTAATCACTATATTTATGATCAGTTTTTCCTTTTATTCGTTTAAATAACTTTAAATGAGTTTAAACATCAAATCGTATTAACGCAACAATAAAGCGATTTATTAATTGAATTGAATTGACTTTAAGCATAATTATTAGACAAATCAAACTTTCAATTTATTTCATCTTTTCTACTCAATTATTAACGCATTTAAATGTATGAAAAGTAATACAAATTTAATATTATTTTATTTAAGTGAAGCTGATTTGTATATTAAAATATTTTATTTATATAAAAATATATATTAAAATTTGAACTAAATTTGATTCAAAATTGAAATAATTAAACCGATATTAATATTTATTTCCCTAACCTATTGATTGGAAAATTTAGAAAAATATAAAATAAAATGCATTCAAATGCCTAATAATGATTTGAATTTCATGCATTAACTAACAATTAAGGCCATAGTTTGTTGAATACGGTAGTTTGAGATTTAACCAGGGCAATTACTGTATTTAAGTTGAACTTTAAATTTTAAAGTAAAACTAAAATAAGTGAATTAAACAAAAATGATTGCGAATAACCCTCAATGCATATGCAGTTTTACGTCAAACTTTAAATATAGACTTAAATATCATATCATATGATGTTTTACCTCTAAAACTCATTGAATAAAAAATGAATGAATTGCCAAAACTGTAAATTAAATGATTGGAAATGTTTAGGTTTAGCGTTAGTTCGGATTATTGTTGTTGAGTCAGGATTTCTAAAATACATTTCGATTCGGTTTGGGATTCAATTGAACGCTATTTGAGTCAATGTTTCAATGCTTTCAATGTTTTGTCAACGAATACAAAGATTCAGATTTTATTTGTCAAAAGAGTTGAAAAGAGATTAATTGGGAAATAATTTGCTTGAAAGCTCCCGGCGCTCGCCTGTCCTACTCGATTCGCAACAAATTGGAGCGATTGACGAATGACGAGCGGAAAGAGATCGTGAGTCGGGTGAAGGAGGGCTGTACCCCTCTCTTCGTGTCCTGCAAGAAGGGCAATGTCGAGATTGTCGACTACCTGATCGAACAGTGCCACTCAGATGTCGAGCAGAAGGGCGTCTATGAGGTGCCGGACGACCGCTCTATTCATTACGTCACTCCCTTATGGGTAATGTTTTCTCATTTTTGCATTTGTTTTCTCCTAACAAACGAATAACCGGTGTTTCAGTGCGCGGCCGTCGCCGGCAAACTGGCGGTTGTCAAGTGTCTGGTCAAACACGGGGCTAATGTCAACAGCGTCTCCGGTAAGGCATACAATCAATGCTTTCATTCAGTAATAGAGCCCTAACTTAATGTTCGTATAGACACCGGCAGTACTCCCGTCCGTTCGGCCTGTTTTATGACTCATCTCGATATCGTGACATATCTGGTCGAGAACGGGGCCGACATATTGAAGCCGAACTATAACGGCGGCACTTGTCTCATCAATTCAGTCCAAAGCGTACCTCTCTGTGAATTCCTACTAAAACACGGCGCGGATGTCAACGCACAGGACATTCAGTTCAAGACCGCTTTGTAGGCAAACCTAATTCTATTTTGATTTTTGCTTTTATTGTCTTTATATTGACTTTTTGTTAATTTATTTCAAAGACATTACGCCATTCAAGAGCACAGGTTTGAAACGACAAAACTACTGTTAGAACACGGCGCCGGTATGTCATGTTTCTATTTTAATGAACAATACAAGAGTTAAATTGAAAATTAAATGATATTCTAATTGAATGAAAATCAAATTAAAGAGTGTTTGAGATTGAATTGATAGCAATCTAAACGAGTTTCGTCTGCAGAGGAATCTAATATCTATTTAATTGTGAATTGAATTCGCTATTCGAGTGAACGCAGAGTTGAATTTTGAGAAGTTTAAGCAAACCATGGATTTGTTGTAAAGTAATGTTAGTTTAGCTGAAAGTGAAGGACAAACTGTTTTCCGAAGGTTAAGCAGTAAATACTCGATTCTATTTTGTTGACTCACTTCTCAATCAGTGCCAAAGGGCTGTAAAGTATAGACAATGTTTGCGACTCTGTCTTTGATGAGCCGTATTGTGAGGCAACCATCGCTTCCTTTTAAACATTTAATGAGAAGTTTGTGGAACCTATTAAGTGCTTATTTATTACATTTATGTTTAAAGTTAGATGAATAGGCGAAGCGATCATCTTTTTATATCTACAATAATTTTAACCCAGCTGATATTTCGATACATGTATACTAATAATTTATATAAAATAAAAACTTTAAAATTTAGATAACTTATTAGAAAAGCTTTATATACTGTACAGTCGGGCACTCATGAATTGAAAAAGCACCCTGTATCATTTCTATATTGTTAATTGATAGAATCAATAAGAGAACTAAAATTTAAATATTTAATAATTCTCTCAATTCTCAATTTGCAAGTTTAAAAGCACCGCTTATTTTGATTCGATTTGAATGACTTAATAAATAAAATGACAATTCATTTCATTTGAGTTATGTTTGAGTTATCTATTGTTTTGTTCATCAAATACACAAAAATACTTCGAATCGAATAACAAGTCTTTGATTTTCGAACCGCAGATCCGATGATAAAGAGCCGCTACGGCGACGACGCGCTGCAAACGGCGTGTCTGAAGGGCGCGACTCAGATATTCGAACATCTCATCAAAAATCTAAGTTATTCCAGAAGTCGTATCGCCGAAGCGCACGAACTCATGGGATCGACGTTTCTGGACGAGCACTACGACCTTCAGGCGGCGCTCCAGAACTGGAGGACTGCTCTCAAGATACGACTCGACTGGTGTTATCTTAAGCCAAACAAAGTTCTGCCAAAACCCGCGTATTTGAACGCAACTGAGTTCTTGACATCAGAGGAGTTGGAGAACTTAGCCATGGATTTAGACTCAATGCGCATCCAATCTCTCATTATTTGTGAACGCATTTTAGGACCTCTTCATAAAGATGTCATCTTTCGACTCATGTTTAGAGGTATTTGTGATTTGAATATAAAAACCTAATTGAGAGACAGAATGGCATTCATATGCAGTCGAATAAACTAATTAAATGTTTATTTAAAAAATCCATTTGTTGTAAAACAGGCGCCGCTTATGCGGATGGACTCCAATATCAAAGATGTGTAAGAAATAGATGAAATTATAAATTGAATTACCGGTAAATTAAAAGACAATTAAATTTGAAACCATAACAGATTGATCTCTGGCGCTATGCTCTCGATCTTCGGATACAAAAGGATAGTCTTCTTCACAGCGAAACATGTTTTGCAGCGCAGGCTTTGGTAATGATTGGTCGAATTGAATGTTAAATTGGAATTTAAATTGTTTTTATTTAAGGTTCGACTTTATCTCGATTTATATGAAAAATATTCAAATGGTGTACTTCGGGAAGAATTGAGATACGAAGACGTCTTCCAAACGGTTAAACTACTGGTCGAGCAGTTCCCGACTGCAATGGTTTTGCTTCGGGTGCGGCCCGTATTCAAGCGCCAACAGGACAACTTCGATAAGATTCTTAAGGTTGGTTTGCCATCATTAAGACATATAATCATTTCGATTAACGCCTAAACCCCTATCAGGTGTTGACTCATCTCTTCTATGTCTTGAATGTGATTCGAAAAACTCCGAAACAATTGGAGGAAACGAAGAGTTTAATCAATGGAATCAAGAGAATGAATGCCCGGAACTCATACGGCGATACTTTACTCCATTTGGTTGTGTCGAAGACGAATACAATGAAATCGAATACATTCATCGAAGACCCGCATACAGTCATATTCCCCGACTCTCGGATCTGCCATTTGCTGTTGGAATGCGATTTCAACGTCGATTCGGTCAACAACAACGGCTCGACTCCTCTTCACATCGCCTGCACTCGCAATAACTTCAATTCAGAAGTAGTGAACCATTTGCTGGCATTCGGTGCGCACATCGACCGGCGCAACGGTTCGGGCCAACAGCCGCACAAACTGCTCGCTTCGATCGCCGAATCGAATGTAAATGCTTTGAAATTCATTTCTCTCAAGTGTTTGTCCGCCCGACTCATCGCTGGCCAACAAATCCCATATATCGGCAAAATTCCCATTTCTTTGGAGGAATTCATTCGAATTCATTGATTGTTTCGTTTTCTTAGAATAAATCCAAGTTTTGCTCAAATTTTGATCATATCTTTGAAAGGGTATGAAAATTATGTCCAATAATGCAAAAATTTGATGCATTCTTCACCTCTACTCGTCATCAGAATTCAGAATTATTTCAATTTTTTGAATTTCTTTAAAAATTCATTTTATGTTTACATTATATTATATTTTTATTAATTCATTATTTAATCTTTTGTTTAAAAATTTTCAATTCATTAGTTGTAAAATAAATCACTTTTTGTTCCTTATATTTAATATTTAAATATAAACCGAATAAATAAATTTTTTTGATTAATAATTATTATTACTATTATATTGTGATAAATATTATTTGTAATCTAGTATTAGATCTGATAATCAAATGAATAAAATTTGTAAATTCAGTTCAGTATTAAATTACTGATTGTTTATCTATTTTCATATTATATGAACAAAAACATTAGTAATCTATTGCCTTATCTTTATCCAACATCTGGTTGTGGTTTCATGAGTGAGTGATTGGGACCGAATATACGGCCATTGGTTTGAATATAACAGGGCAGTCAATTAAAATGTACCGTTTCATTTTTATTTCAAAAACTACAATAAATATAACGAGGATAATTATATACTGTAATGTTAACTTGCGTTTATTCTTGACACAACTTTTTTATATTCTGACTAGCAAAATCAATTGAAAGAATTTAAAATGTAAAATATCTTACAAAAAAACCGTAGTAATTTTTAAGTATTGCGTCAAAACTAAACGAGCTAGAACAAAGTTTTTATTACAAACTTTTTAGAGTACCAGTATTTACACATAATATAGAAGTAAGAAAATTTTGATATTTTAAAATTTATAACTTTATAACTTTAAAATTCGATATACTTTTAACATAAAGTTTGATATAATATTTTCGACATAATATTAGATATAGCTATCGCAGATCGTAGCGCAGTTTCCACTTATTCCTTCCCCACAATACATTGTAAGGCAATCAATGAGACTCGTAATGTTGTAATGCCTTATAAACACATTGTAGTCATTGATTGCCTCTCATGTGTTGTGGGGAAAAGCATAGAGGGAAACTGCGCTACAGTCTGCGATAGCTATATAATACTTTCGAAATATAATTCGACATAACAATTTCGGCATAATAGTAACGTAAACTTTTCTAACATGACTATTAAACAAGGATGTCGGATGGGGGGGGGGGTCATGCCCGTCAACTCCACCCAGGATTGAAAAATTTGCCTCTGACCCCCCCCCCAGGAATTTTGAGCCGTGGCGAGGACCCCCCTATACAAATTTGCCGGCAGCCTTCGGCGGCCGGCAAATTTTTTTACTTTTTGGCCTAAATTAATGTTAAATTAGGTTTAAATTCAGTTAAATTACCTAAATTCAATGTTAATTTAGTTAAATCCAGTAAAGTTGCCTAAATCCAGTTTAAATCCGGTTTAAATTCAGTTTAAATCCAGTTTAAATTGAGTAAAAATTAGACCTATATT
>JAQIYC010000963.1:0-10865 GCA_034699545.1 Porobelba spinosa | reverse complement strand
CATTTTTATATTATTTCTTTGAATACTCCAAAGCCTTTGAGAATTAATTTTCAAATCTATTTAAATATAATATTTTGCCCAAATTTTCAATAAACTTAAATTTAAATTGTGTTCCACTTTAATGTATATAAAGATATGTCCAGCAACAATTATTTCAAACAATTATAAGTTAAATCAAATTAAGAAATGTTTTATATAAGACTAGAAACTTTAAATCAAATTTTAATTTTATAAATCTATGCTGTATCAATTTGTATCAAAGGATCAAAATATTTAAAAATTTCGCTAACAGATACCAGGTTTGTTTAATTTTATGTTATTTTAAACATTTTATCAAGAGTTAGGAATTTAAAATATAAAGTTGTTTCGTATAATAACTGGACTTTAATTAATCCAAATTTGGGGAAGACTTCGATTCATAGACTTATTTAATAATAGTTATCGTTATGTCATTCAATCAATTGTTTTATACAAAAATCTATTTAAAACTCTGCTAGTTATCTAAGTCATGTGTCACCGGTCATTTTTATTTCTGTGTATGAAATATCGAAAATAAAACAAGGTAATTTACAATTATATATAACGTTTTCAACTTACATATTTAATGAAAACTTGAGAGAGGAGAGAAGAGGAGAGGAGAGGAGAGGAGAGGAGAGGAGAGGAGAGAGAGAGAGAGAGAGAGAGAGAGAGAGAGAGACCAATTAATAAGTTATTTTTACAATTCTTTGTTTTAAGAAAAAAATTGTTTAAAATGTTGTGTAAAAACAAAACAAAACAAAACAAATATATATTAATATAATTACATTTAAATTAATTTTATTGTACTCTTAATGGTATTAATTAAAAAATTGCCACAAAATACCAAAAATTAATTAGAAATAGAGAATCAAATAAAGACTAAAATGTAGTCAAAAGTGTTTGCGAACTAAAAGGCAGTGAATGGGCTGTTGACGGGATTTCGACATTCATTTTAAATTAAAGCTTAAATTGAAAACGCATTTCACTAAAGGTATAACTCATAATCACATAAATTAATTAGCTTGACATTATCTACAGGTTTAAAAATAAAATACATACTATTAATGTTTATGTTAAAAAAATAAAAACAAATAAATTAAAAAACTATGCTGTCTCAATCTAATTTGGTTTAAATGTTGTTGATTGCCGTTATTTAAATATTTAAACACACTTTATATGTATAAGATATAAGACATTAATAATTGCTTTTATACAGAATAACATTATTGAACAAATGTCTACATTTCGAGTATATATTGTTATAACTTATAATACAATCGTTTGCAACTGTAATGTATTCATGTGTTTATGTGTTTACGTAGTTATGTAACCATAATATTAATTATTTATTCAACAAATATTCACTAAATGTTAAAATCAAAGTTAAACCAAACGAATCGATTGCATATATTGTATATTAATATGATTTTCGATGTAAATCCAATCATAACTCAAGTCGTGTTGAGACCAGTTGTCGTCGAATTGCATATTATATGTAAATTATTAGGAATATATTGGCGATTGAATTGTGCCAGGCTATATGGCTACATCGCTATATAAGCTATTAATTGTATCAAATGTCATACTTTGAATTTGCGATAATTTGCGATAATTTGCGATAATTTGCGATATGGGAAGACTGTGTTATACTTGTGTTCAAACATTTTTAAATTCAATTCTTAATTAATAGCAAATGCTATCGAATGGCCGGAAACTGATGGTCAGAAAACACCAGTCGCTGCAGATTATAGATTATTCAACAAAATTAATAAAACAATTTCACATTTTTGCCATTGATTGGCATATCAGTGCTTAAAACATAATAACAAACAAAATTAAAGAAAATTATTAATTATCTAAAAAATTCTAATCAAAAAAGATTTGCAAAAAAGATCATTTTTAACTGATTTCTAGAAATAGTTGATTTGAAATATAATTCCGAAATAAAATCAATTGAAAGCCTTTTCAATACGTTTTTTAATGCCATTTCATTAATGAGTAAAACTTGAAAAATCAGTTTTCGATTGATTTGAGCAAAAAATATGATATTTTAATAAACGGATGATTTTATTAGGCATTGATTGAGTGATTATTTTTAGACTCATTCTTGATATTAGTTTGAAATTTGAAAGTTTGTCCCAAAACACACAGTCGTGCGTCTCAAGTAGGATGAGCTTTGGTAGGCGTAGGCGGTGTAGAACCTGAACCAGAGCTCCTGGTGCCGCCACCTGACCCGGCATGCGATAGGGGTTGTGCGCTCTCCTCACCCGGACTGTGAACCACAGAAAAGAACCGGTCTTTCGATCGATGGAAACGGAAATTGAGTCAAGAGTTGAGAATTAGATTAGATTTGAGACAATAGTAAACAAACAGTGGTTTGAGTTTGGATTTAGATTAGTGTAGAGTTAACTCATTTATGGAATATATTAACTATTTATCAAAACTAATTGCAATTATTGAGTATTAATTGAAATGAATGAATGAATACCTTCGGCGCCAATAATATGCGGCGGATCGACATCAGGATTGGTGGACGGCATGAGTCCGGCCATCATTCCGTAGTCTAGATTCTCATCCAATGGTATGAAAGTGTTGGCCGCGTTGTTCCAGCGCGGGATGGGTGTGGTTCGGGGGGTAGTGCGCGGTGTGCTCACCGGCGACGTGAACATTGTCATGTTGGTCGGGCTCATCACTCCCGACATTCCACTCACTTGACTGATGGATGGGTAGGCGAACAGCTGTGCGGGGGTTCGAGTCAGAGGTTAGAGGTTAGAGATTAGACTGATATTGGGTTTACGTTTGGTTTGAATTAATACTTTTCAATGATATTTAAATTCAATGTTTGGCTCAGAATTGAACGCAATTTAAATATTTGTTTTTTAAATCAATTGGAAATAGAGTTTAAAAAATGAAATGTTAACTAAATTATATTTATTGTATACTATTAGTCAATATTGACCGCAATATTCATTATAAGTATTTTCCTAATCATAAATAAAACGATCGAAAACTCAAAACTAAATTAATCTAAAGTTTTCTCAAATCAACGATTGTCTGAAAGAGCGTATAATCTGAGTATTAAATGATGTTTAAGGGAAGGCATGGGAGGAAACACTGAATATATGACTAAATGTGTAAACAATTGTTTGAACTATAAAAAGATGGTCTAAATTTGAATTAACCAAAGGGTAGGGAATCGAAAAGATTGGGTGCGGATAGGGTTGTCATACCTGAGATACTGAGTGATGCGAGACGTGAGCGAAGGAGTGATCGAGTCGGTCGAGTCGGCCGAGTGTAGGGAACGGACTGCTCATCACAGACCTGTTGACCGGCGATACTATACTGTCGTGAATGCCTTGCATTGAGCCGACGCCCGACTGCGGGGAAGAGCCTCTGCCGTCACCCGTCTCTCGCACGTGTTGGACGACAACACTGGCCACTGAACTGCTGTCGTGACCGCCGTTATGGTTGGGCAGAGTTCGACCAATTGATGGCGGACTCGGCGATGAGTTGACACCCATTTCTGGCGAACACGACTCGATCGGTGAGCGGATGATAGGAACGGGTCGGGCCATTGGGGCGGGCGGGGGCGGCGGCAGCATTGATATGGATGTGTTGTAGTAATGGTGCGACTGATGGTGAGATGGGTTGTGGGACATGTGTTGCTGTTGATCCGAGTGCTTCGGACTGCGGTTCGGGTCGCCATCACTGCCCGGACCCTAAATGCGCACAAAATCGGGTTAATTAAGTTGAATTGAAATGTAAGTAATAGAGCACCGGCGCAACCGGCCAACCGTCACAAACCTGCTGTCCGTTGTTCTGGGCCTCCTGGCAGACCAGGTTGACAAAGTCCGATAGTGTGTCGCCGTTCTCCTGATACTTGCCCGGAGGCAATGAATAGTAGCCACCGTTTGATGACATCCCGCCCGATATGGACAGACCGGTACCCGATGAAGTCGACACATTGAGCACCGGTGAGTGCGAGTGTCCGTGCGATAAGTATGAGTCCTTCAGATGACTTGATATTCCTTTATATTAAACGAATTAAACTTAAATTTAAAATATTTTCGAAAAAAAATTCGGCATTAATTCAAAAATAGGTTTTGTTTTGTGATTTGAAACTATTTTACAGTTTATTATCAATATTTGAAGTCATTATTTGATTCTATACTCATATATACCGAATATAATAATTCAATATTTAATTTTCAAATTATATTTATTTTTCAAAACATATTTATACAAGATAATTTGCAAATTACAAAATTAATGTTTTAAAAATTCAAACAAGATTAAATTATCTTAAATTAAATTAAAATTTTAAAACTTGTCAATATTGAAATAAATTAAATTAAACGGGCTATAATATTAAAAATGTAGTTTGTGATATATTAATAAATTAATTTGACCCTATACCAAGCATGAAATAGCAATTGTTTGCTTTTGAACTAATGTTCAGCCGATAGCGAGTCCTTTAGTCGTTTCGGAAATGGTTTGAAAATGGAATCAATCAATGGATACACAAATGAATGAATTGATTAATTGCTAATTAATTACTTATAAAAACTAGACTTGTTTTGCGACAAACACTCAATTAATTAGTTTAAGTTTAGAGTAACAAAAATCAATGAATTGAGTGAATTGAGGCACATTCGTACAATTTGATCTAGCTTGTTCTACCTGTGCGAAAGCATAAGAGCATAGGTTTTGTAAATATCTATAAAAACAGTTTTAGTGAGAATTTTCAGTCACTTATCACTTATTTTCTCAATTCGATGCGATAGAGAAAACTATATTTTTTAAGAATCGCTTTAAAAAACAAATGTAAAAATGTTTTGCACAGGTATTCCAATCTTCAGGTCACCCATGAGTTCCTGTGCTCTCAGCGCGCGATTGAAAAAATAGAATTTCAATCCATTGATTGTCGACTCATATGAAATAGTGTGACAATTGATGTGCACTATTGGACATCAAATTTCACACTTTATGTTAACTTTAATCTAAAAAATAGCAATTTTTTGTTGTCCTGTAATTGCAAACTTAGGTCTGACGAGTGGCTGAGTTTTGCACCGATTGTCGGCTGAGTTGAGGTAATGATGTGTTTGAGAGTAAACATAATGTGTGTGTTCTCTCAAATTGATTCACATTTTTTCAATACTTGTTTTACTTTATCTCAATTTCTGGCTTTTCTTTATTGCATTCAATTCTAGTTTTACTTTTATCCCTAAAATTCAAACCCGTATTACACACTCCAGGCATAAGATGTATGAGATATCAATTAACTAGTTGTTTGTCGAAAGTTTTTAATTGTTTATTATTAATTAAATCTATAATTAAGTTTACTCGATAGCTAACTAAGTATCTGATTAAGTTTGCTTAGATGAAATAGGTTTTAAAATTTGAATTGGTTAATTTAACAATATAATAATAGCACGAGAGAATGTAGCAAGCACAAACTACTGAATTGGTTTTTAAACATAAAATTAATTTCAAATAAACCATACCTTCTCTATGATGTGATTCAGACATAGATTTGTTGATCAACTCCTTCGCCGATTGCGGGCACTGGTAGTGTTGACCAACTGTAAGCACTTCCTGTTTGACCTTCACATGCGGCGACATCTGCACGTGTGTAGCGGACACCTGGTCCATGTCCTGTTGCCACGACTGGGCATAATATTGCAGATCAGTCGAGCTCTTGCCCGGGTCGTCGTCAGGGCTAGTGAGCCGGCGCTGGCGTTTGTTGTGCTGGTGCTGATCACTGCCTGGACTAGAGACTGAAGAAATCGTATGCGTGTGGCTATGGCTTATTGTTTGGTGAGTGTTGTGACCACTGCTGCTCATCACCGATGTGTGTCCGGCGCCGGAAGACTGGTTGCTCACCGGTATAGACACGGCGAGAGTGGCCGACTGGTTCGGGTCGTCGGGTGAATAGTTATTGCAATAATAAGAACCCGAATTTGGTTCCAGTTTTATCACATGTGAGAGTCCGGGTGATTGGGGCTGTAGTATAGATGCTATGAATAAAATGTTTGCAATTTATTAAAATTATTGAAACAAAATCCACAATCAATTCAATTCATTAAATGTATATAATATTGATTGAAATTGCAATTATGATTGAATATTAATATATAAGAGATGCATATAGTAGCCGGATCAATACCTATTCATTCTAAAGTACAATAAGTTAAAGTTGAAACGTTCATATAATATAGCTGATAATTAAATTTTGCGAATGATATATTGCAGTAAAATGAACAGGAACGTCTAACCTAAGTTGAGCAGTTAACTATCGTGAAGCAGATAGAGCTAATCTAGTAACTTATAGGCCATACCTTTAGAAAGCTGGAAAAGCTCGGCCGAAGTGAAAACCCCAGTGGCTAACAGTGTATTAGTATTAGTTTCCCGATGTCTCGATATATTAACATTCATATCATCCTCACTCTCATCATCACATGTCTCGTGAATTCCTCTTAAATGTTCTAAACATTTAGTAGAATAAAAGGTACATTAAATTAGCAATCACAAATATTTTATTTTAGATATTTATTTTAATATTTAATTGTAATATAAATAATTATTTACTTATTAACAAGCTAAATTGGATTTTTAAAAATTGATCAATTTCTTAGTGCTATTCCTAATTTCTTTAAAGTGTTTCTGCTTTATACAATAATATTACAAATTGCTAATATTCAAACTCTCAAATATTCAAATTTTAGTTTAAATTTCTCTTGACTAGTTTTAAAACATTTAAATTTTATATAAATACTTTAAAATGCATTTAATATATAATTAAATTGAGGCTAAATGTCAACCAAATTAAGTGCTATTTATTTAAAAAAACAAATATTTGGTTATAATTTTAATATTTAAAAGTTAAAAATAATCCGGATAAGCAACAAAAATAAAGAGCAATTTATATAATGTTGAAAGCCATTAAGAGTTAGATAAGAGTCATCTGCTCTTCTTTATACTCCATCACTACCCGTGCAGTTCAGAAAATGTAATTTTAGAAAAACAAAACAATCTTTTATTTTAATTTTAGTTAGTTTTAGCTTAACTTAAAAACAGAAACTGTTCTAAAAATATACTTTGTATTTTTCAATATTTAGCAATTTAAATCTATAAAACACAAACATGCTCAAATATTTACACTTAATGTAAAATAATTTTTAAAAATCAACATTCAACATTTATGTTATTATTAAATTCAAAAACAGAATATTTTAAAAAATAAGTTTAGCAATGTAAAACATAAATAGCAATTTCAGTATTCCATAAATATAACAAAAAAATGTAATATTAAAATATTAATTAAAATATCAAATAGCTAAAAATTAGTCAAATTAACATTTACAAATGATGTAGCTCATAATACTTAAATAGCTAAAAATAAAAATTGTTTTCTTAAGAAACCCGGTTATACTTAAATCAGATTTGATGTTAGATAATTTAAAAATTGATGCAAGGATATCTTACTTGTTATCATTATAACTAATTTACTAATTAACCGCAAAGCGCACATACCGTGACTGAAAATAAAGTTGGCCAGGTATAAGTCCAGTTCGCGGACGGATACGTTAATGTGGTATGGGTTGACGCATAGGCTCGGGTGCAGACATTCTATCGACTTCTCCAGTCGCTCGCCATCCGTTGATTCTAATGGAATTGCTTTAAATAGTATAACCATTACTAAGTCCAGACGCCATACCTGCCATACGAACAAAGACATTGAACATATTAAAGGTTTTATTTAATTAATACAAATTCTTATATTATATCAATTGGTGTCAAAATAAGGTTTTAAACATAATTATTACATAAATAAAAAAATTAAGTTAATTATTCGAATTGATTCTAAAATTAAACTTTTCAGAAAATTAATTTACAAAATACATAACAAATTTATTTTGAGTCTAACCTGAATTTACAAGTTTGAAATTTTTGTTCTCTAAATCACATCACATGATAATTGATGACAATTTTTTTGAGTTATGCAAATGTCATGTTTGAGATATATTTAAATATTTAAAAATAGTTTATTTATTAAATGTTTTATTAAAGTAATACCAATGGAACGTATAAATTGTAAATTGTAATTATCGTTAAGCGTAATTAACGTTAATGTAAAAAAGTATAGTTTAAAAATTACAATACAGTACATTAGAAACAATGCAAAATTTGCTAGCACTGATTAGTATGCATATGCATATAAAACAACTACTGTAGTAGAAAATGTAAAAAAAACTAGTAGAAAATTTGTAAAAGTATCTAGCTTTTATTTTCAAATTTAATATATTTATTTAAATATTAAGGTGTTTTATATCAAAATTTAATTTTACATTTTTATTGTATTTCAAATAATAGGGCAAAATTAAAATTAATAAAGGTTAAATTAAGAAAATGTTAACTTAAAACATGAATAGAATTAATTTAAGATACGAAACAAAGGGTAATAGGAATGCCTACTTTGTCGGCCTGGCGCAAGCAATCGATCCGCCTCATTTTGCCCTTCTGGTCGGGATTGCTGAGAACACAATTGACTCGTTTCTTGCCAGTGATGCCCAGAACGAAGTCCTCTCTGCACTCCTGAGTGATGTCTTTCCGCAATTTGCCCAATAGACGAGACGCCCATTTCTGCTTCACCTCCAGGCGCTCGTTCTGACAATAAACCGAAATTTTCTTAACAATCACTTCAGAGCTTTGCATTCATTTCAGTGTTTTCTTAGAACACCATGCTCATTCTAACTTGGTGATTTTTTAATTTAAACATATTTGTCTTAACTTATTTACTTTAAAAAAAGGTCGAACAAGGTAATATTAATATTTTAAAATTAAAATTAACATACTAAATTTTAAATAATAATTTAAAGTACTTATCATTATAGAGAAACACTTTTTAACGATTACGAATAATTTGTTTAATTATAAAAATAATTATAAATATTTGCAAATAATTATTAAAATATAAGAAATACCTGTAATTCCTCTTTACATCTGCGCTCCTCTTCCAAAGTCATCCGTTTTTCATGTTTTTTAAAGTACTTGCGTTTAGCCGCCTGTAGATTGAACCAGGTATACGAAAACGACTTGACGTGAGGCAGCAGTGCCTCAATAAATGGATGAAATTCATCCTGGTAAATATATAGAGTATTCACTAATTATTAATTTAAAATTTGTGTAAATATAATAACTTTAATGATTGAGCAAAACACAAGAAGAATTTTTTAATTCAAATGTTATTTATATTTATTTAAAATATATAACATTTATAACTGTCTAACAATATTAACACAATTTAGTCAATAAAGTTGTAAAAATAATACACTGTACAAAGTCTTACAGTTTGTAACATACTTTTATATGAATAAAACTACTTAGTTAGTAAATTAACATCTAAATTTTAACAGGTGATTTTTAAAAGGTGTATGTAAAACTACTTTATACTGTATTCTAGCAAAAGTTTTATTAAAATAGAATTTTTGCAACAATTATATTCATTCGTCTATAGCTGAAAGATTGGCTACAATTCAATTAAAACGTGATTTTATGTTTGACAGAGAGTTAGGTCTAAAGCCAAAGCGAAAGAGTAATAGAAGTTTGAAAAAGCGTTTAACGGTTTGATAATTCATTGGAGAAAAGAGTTATGCTTTTGGACGCAATTCCCTATACAAACACATTAAGGAAGTACTGGATTTGTACCAATTAATAGCAATTAACTTCTTGGCTATAATATTGTAAATATTAACCAAATATATAAATAAAATTTATTTTTTTATTTGTTTATTCTAGAAAACAGTGAACTTGACTAATTCATTAATAAAGTTTATACAACTAAACTCCAAAATCATTTTCAATTATTTTAATAAATTGTTATTTATTTTACATTTAAATTATTAAATATATTTTTTATGCATTAATTAAATTTTAAAATAAAATTTTGATAAAATTTGCTTAAGTTTATTTTTGAATTTATTGAATTATTATTAATTTAAAAAATTAAAATATTCAATTATTTTCTTTTATGAATAAATGCGTTGTTTTGCCTTCATGAGCAGCTTGATTATTTTATGTTAAAATCACATGATGTAGTTTTTAAGGGATTGAATAACTACAATCATATGTGAAATTATTAACTTAGTATTTGATTCAATAAAACTTCAAATACTTTGAAAATTTGTTGCTTTACCCTGTTTCTCTAATTGGATAAACTGATAAATATTCATTAATATCATTACTTTCTTAAGTAAAAATTCAAAAATTGTAATGCCTCGATTAAAATCTAATGTTCTTCATAAACTAAGTTTTGATATTTTAACTCATGCCTAGCAAAGCATTGTACAATTATTAGTGTTAATATTAGCGCCATTGCCAGTTGGATCGAGGTGCTTCTTTAATAGAAAAACAACTCAAATACTGCTAAAATTTGTATTTTCATTAAATTAATAAAGAAACAAGTTGACATTTTTTTGTATTGAATTTAAATTTAAATTTGAATATTCAAAATTATACATTTCTGAAACAATTGTTGAATTTATTGCTAACCCAACTGGACACTTCTCGTTAAATTAACAGCATAAATTTGCCGGATTCTTTAATAATCAGTATTTTGATTAATTTAATTTATAAACAGAATGGGACTGGGCCAAATCTGACAGCAACTAGTTAATTAATTAAACAATTGTACGATTATTAATACGATTTGAGTGATTTAATTTATGTATTGTTATTGGTAAATTGTAAATTTTTTAAAAACATTTTTATTTTTTAAAAATTTATTAGTATTTTTAATTAATTACAATAAAAATTGTAAACAATCTATAATATAAAAAATATTACCA
>JAQIYC010000962.1:0-10873 GCA_034699545.1 Porobelba spinosa | reverse complement strand
CTTTGGATTATGAAGGCTCGGCTCACTTCCGGCTCAGGAATGTCACACAATTTCTCATCTTTTTCTTCACTTTTAATACCGACAATCAATACATTGAATAAAATTAAAGACAAATAAAATCTAAACATTTTTACTGAAGAATTGGTATTATTTTAACGAAAAACTGTTTAAATTTGTTTGAATCAAATTCCGAAATAAATTTTAAACGAATTTTCAAACATAAAAAGTTTTATTCGATTTTATAATTTAGGTTCAAATCAAAACTAATTCAAAGCATTGTTTAAATCGCATGCAATTCAATGTCAAAGTTCTGAATCGACAGTAAATTACAATAAATAAATCGAAAGTCAATCAAAATTAAACTTAAAACTGAAATAAAGTCTCAATTGAAGTGTTGAGTGGTTTGAGTCGAGGAAAGCCCTACTTGTGAGCGGAGGTCATAATAGTAATGAACTCTTCGTAGTTGATCTCTCCGTTCTCATCCATATCCACTTCGCGAATCATTTCGTCGACCTCTTCGTGAGTCAACTTTTCGCCAAATTCGGTCATCGCATGTCTGAGCTCTTGCATCGATAGGAATCCATTTCCGTCTTTGTCGAACACTTTGAACGCTTCTCTCAGCTCTTCCTCCGCTTCCGAGTCTTTCATCTTTCGTAGAAAAACGGCTAAAAACTCGTCGAAATCGACGGATCCGTTGCCATTGGTGTCGATCTCACTGATCATGTCTTGCAGTTCCAACTCATTGGGAGTCATGCCATACGAGTGCATCACATCTCGCAGTTCCTTCACTCCAAACGATCCGACTTTCGATTTGTCGAACATTTCGAAGATCTCTAAATACTTGTCTCTCTCTTTCGGCTTCAGTTTCGGAAGTTTTTCCATTTTATTACTCATTGTTTGTTTCAAAACTAATATTGGATTAAAAGTACTTTAAATTCAAATCAAATATAAGAGTCTTTGAAAACAAATTAAAAAATCGTTTAATACATTAAATTGTAAACTATTGGCAGAGATGTCGGATAAGCAGAAATCGAACTCTAAATATAATCCCGAACATAGCTTATAAGTTACGGTTGTATAACCGAATAGAGCGAGAATTACACCATAGAGTCTAACTCGTAAGTGTACAACGAGTGCGCGTTTGTAGGCTTTGATAGGCTTTGATAGGCATTGCAAACAACTGTAAGGTTCGAGAATCCAATTATCGAATGTTAGGCTATGTTTCGATTAATGCATTTTTGCAATTATTTCGATATATTTTTGAATAACAATTATTTGTTTTATTGTCGAAACCGATAAATCCATTAACGGATTATCAAAAACTGATTAAACATTTAATAATCAACGAAATGAGTGGTGGAAGCGATCGCAAGAGTAGTAATAAATGTCAGATCGGGTCAAGACTTTCACCCGAATTATACAACAGTTTTGTTAATTATCTGCAAAATGGAAGCAAAAGAATGCCTTCGAAGCAGTTGTTGGTCCGAGAGATGAGTCAAACGATGAATATTAGCGCAAAGAAGACGAATAATACGATCCGAAAGAAATTCCGGAACTGGTCTTCACGTATGGCTCTTTCGAATGGCCTTTTGCTGCACAAGTCGTCGAAACGGATAATAATTCCTGAATTCGAGTTTCGATTTGCTATTAAATCGATTCACGGATCCACTGCTGACCACTTGAATGTCACCCAAACGGTTCGTCAACTCAAGACTCGCTATACCTGGTCTGCGAAGAACTTCGGAATGGATTTCAATGACGTATTGGATGTTATGATTGGATGTGATAACCATTACTGCAGACAAAGAGCTCAAGAAATTAAAGTCAAATTCAAACCAAATTCAATCCAAACTAATTCCGATTCGATTTCAATGGATCTCAAACTCATTGGTTCTCGAGATCGAAGTGAAGACAACTTTTGCCGTATTTCGTCTCAGAGTTCAGTCAAAATCAGTTCTGAGTTAACGACAAATACTTTGCTTTCTTCGACTCAAATCTCAAACTTATTCAATGAACTGGTTTTCAAAATTCAATTCATGAGAATTCACATCAATTTATTCAAAGTCTATAAATTCAGACGAACTCAGGATTTGAGAGAATGTGGGTTTGGGTTTGGATTTGGATTTTTAAAACTAAAAATTAATTAATTATTTATTTATTAAATTTTAAGGTATTCTGAAGTGCGAAGAAGTGACGGAACGATTGAGACAAAAGTTGATTAGTATTTAAGAAACAATTTTTATATTTATTGTTATTTTATATAAATATTTATTTTGTTTCAAATTTTAAAACAAATTATATTTTTTATTTATTTATTTGTTATAAATTGAATAAAACATTAATAAATCACTTCTTCACTCCATCGTAATGTCCAGATCCTCTTCCATAGCCGCTATCAGTCAATCGTTTCAAAAGACTTATTAATATTTTTGATGAAATTTGATCTCTGAGTCCATAAGCGCCTCCATAGCCATCTAGTCCTCCGTAACCTCTTTTACCATATCCTCCGCTATAACCTCCATAGCCTTTGCCATATCCACCGCCATAGCCGCCCAGACTTTCATAACCTCCTTTGCCAAACCCTCCGCCATAGCCTCCGAGACCTCCATAGCCTTTACCATATCTACTGCCATATCCACCTAATACTCCGCCATATCCTTTTCCATATCCGTTATATCCTCCGCCGTAACCTCCCCCGTAGCCCCCACCATAACCTCCATAACCGCCATAACCTCCAACATAACCATGGTCATCCAAAAGTTCATATCCGTCTCCATTTCCAAATTTTACTACAAATATGATAAAAGTTAATGAAATAATATTTAATTTAAAATTCAATATTAATACCTGAAAGGGTCTGAACGGCCAAAACGGATACAATCAAAGACGTGAAGAACTAAATAAAGTTATAAATTTGAAGACATTTTGATAAATAGTTTAATTTATGTTTTTATGAATTTTAATTAAACTTACAATTCGATTCATTTCGAGTAAAATTTATTTAAATGAAATAAATAAACATAAAGTGAAACAAACTTTCGAATAATAAGTTTGAATAAGATTTGCTGTAAAAAAGTTTCACTTTCTATGCTTTTATATCAAATGCTTTTGTCTGACCCTTAAAATGCTAATTGTGTTAACGGTTAGTGAAGTATTGCGCAACTGTGTGCCAACAACTGGGTTTACCCATGTCCTTTGCCAATTGTGACCCTCAAAAATACGGTTTATTCAGTTTCTGGAAAATACTTTTTTACTAAATCTTGAGTTTATTAAATAAATAATTTGTTATTAATATTAAGATAAATAAATTTGATTGCAATCGTATTAATGTTTTAATTGCATTCAAATTAATAACAAATTAGAAAATTAGAGCGTATTGTCGATTAATAGAAAAAAAGTTATATTTATTTTTAAACATTATTCTCTGGATAAGTTAATACTCATTGATAACAAATTAAATGATTATTGTTTTATATGATATTATCTTTTAATTAATAACTTTTTGCAGAAATATTGATTGGATTGTCAATAGATTGCAAAGGAAATTGTTTTCGATAACTATAACTCATTTAATTTCCAATTGTTAGCTAATGTCCTATTTTAATGTGTCAGCTCTTGTTGTTATAACTTATAACTTATTAGATAAACAAGAGTTTCCATTCAATTATTGATTAAATTGTAAAACAAAACGAAAAATAAAAATTATTTAATAATTAATTTAATTAAAGTTTATTAAATTGTTGGTTAGAAGAGATATGTTTTGATTTAATAATTTAATAACACGAGAAAAAACGATTTAAAAACAAAAAAGTTTATAAATAATTTGTTTATTATAATTTAATTCTGGGCCAATTTACAGCTATTTTTAAAAATACTTAAAATTTTTTAATATTAAGCTGATAAATTAAATGATAACTTATCATTGATAAGTAACAAAGACCATTTAAACAATATGATAACTTTGATTTTCTGCCATTTTAAAACTACAAGATATTTTAACTTTGTAAAAAGCAAATAAAAGTAAATTATAAGCTTAACAAATATATCAAGTTGAAATTTAAAAAATTTGATAAACTTTTACTCGCAAATAACAGAGAATCAAAGTTATTATATTTACAAACTTAATAATTTTTACGTTAAAAATTTCCGATTAAAAATGACAATTTTTTAAATGTCTTCCATCTAACATTATGTAGTTTAGTAAGATAAAAAATTATCATTGACATCTTTTTCTAGCTCTATTAGTTTTTGTGTAATAAACAAAAATTCCATTTCTTGAAAATAGGACCTTTTTTAAACCAAAATTAAACTATGAGTACCTCAACGCAGAGAGACGGTATATATTAGTAGCAACAAATAAAAATTAAAATTTGGCATTAAATTAAACTTTAAAATGGCTATAAGCTCGTTTTTCTAGCTATTATACTTTTTTGAAGATCCTGTTACTAACGTTGTTATTAGTGAAAGATATAATAACTTTCAAGTTAAATTTTACGGAAATTTCAGTAAAAGTTTCATTTTCTTAAATAACTTTCAGTTTAAAAAAAAGTAACGCCATCTGTGGTTAAAATTTTGTTGTTAATATTTTTTATTGTTATCCAATATGATTTTGTAGTAAAAAAAATAAAATTAAATAAATATCAAATAAATAATTATTGATTTAAAATTCACATAATAATTATAAATAATGTTGCAAATTTAAGTAATCATTTTTAAGTAATAATAATTAAAATCCATAGTAACATTAAAAATTATTATTATTAAACGCGTAATAACTGAAAACAAAAATTACAATATAAAATCTATAAAATAATATTAATTAATGATAAAAAACTAAACACTTATGTAAAATTTTTGATATTAGTTATACAATTAACTTGAAACTTTCAGTAAACCTTTCAGTAAAATTTCAGTGAAATTTCAGTGAAACTTTCTTTATATAATAAATTTATTAAAATTAACATTGTTACTTTATGCCAAATGTAATAATTTATATTAATATTATTTATGAGTATAGTCTCCACCGGGATGCTCGTACGGATTAATTCTGTGTCGTAACATTATTTGCTAAATAACGGAGTATACCTGTACACATGCATAAAATATATAGGCATAGATCAGTATTCACCAAACTTTCATAGTTGAAAGTGTCAGTTAAAACATATTTAAAATACATGTAAAACCCGCTTATGCCAATGTGCTCCTAAAAGCATACTCACATAAGCGGTTTTTAAATGTATTTTAAATACATATTAGGGTTAAC
This sequence comes from Porobelba spinosa, assembly GCA_034699545.1. Classification (NCBI taxonomy): domain Eukaryota; kingdom Metazoa; phylum Arthropoda; class Arachnida; order Sarcoptiformes; family Damaeidae; genus Porobelba; species Porobelba spinosa. The sequence goes on along the minus strand of JAQIYC010000962.1, from coordinate 5,610 downwards.
CCACATCTTTATCTATAAAAGTTTGGTAAATGCTGGCATAGATATAAATACAATATATTTTATGCATGTGTACTGGAATACCCCGTTATTATTGTTAATATTGTGCTCCTAATGTACAGCTGGAATAAAGGAGAAGTAGATGCGCCTAAGGATGCGCGAAATGACTAATGATGAAAATTTAGCCTAAATGTTCAAATGAGATGTTGGTGTTCGACAAAGTTAGGGGGTCTTTGGGGGGGGGGGGGGGGGAGCCATGGAAAATTTGGGTGAAAATTCTGGGAATGAGATGGGGGTAGGCATGAATGATGTAGGGGTTAGCAAAAAATATAGGCCTAATTTTTACTTAATTACAACTGGATTTAAGCCCGATTTTACACCAATTTAAACAAAAGACGCCTAGCAAATTTATAAGGATTCTCTCGCGTCTTGGGGAGGGGCACAGGTCAAATTCTCAATTCTAGGAGGGGATTAACTGGCATGACCCCCTCATCCGACATTCAATACAATAATTGATTTTTGATAATTGAGCTTTAATATCATGAGCCGAAGTAAACAAGGCAAAAAACACATTTAATTATTTAGAATTAATAGTTTAGAATAATCAAGGTACTTATTTAAAATCAACAAGTAATTATTAAATACAGTATTGTTTGGTCAGACATTTAAATAATTACTTTCGAGATGTTCTCTGCGTACTCTGTGCAAGGTCATTAATTTTATTTAAATTATTAAATAACACGAAACTCATCGTTTGAGTTATTTACCAAAATTTTAATCAATTTATAGAAATTAAAAATCAAAACAATAGATAAGCAATAAAAGGAAGCAAACATTTAACGCTTAATGTCATACTTAATGAGAAAATTGTTGCTTTTTATACAATTATTGCTAAAGTTGTCCTAAATTCAGAGCCAATTTTTTTCTGCAAACAAAAGTAATTTTTATTTATTGATTGTTTTCACTAAAATTTTGTTTAATTTTAATATATTTTAATCCTTCAAAAAGTGCTGACTTTTTAGTGCAAGTTATTAATACTTCATTAATAGAACTTAATTATTAATCATTACTTAATTTGAATATTAGTTTTGTCTTTCAGACCAATAACCATAAAGTCCTCAATTCATATCTTTGATATTCAAATGTTGTCTCGAATACCTGTCCGTTCGCACATGTCATGTCATTTCCTTGAGAGTCGGTATAAAAGCCAAAATAAATTATTATTTGTAGAGATTTTTTGCCGCTTGAAAATCAAAATTTGTTTAAGTCTAACAATTTATATTATTTGATTCAATATGAAATCAACGGTATTTAAAATACTGTATAACTCATCAACTTTTAATCTCTTCTCTTTTGCCCAATAGATTGTATTATCTTTATTAATCCTCTCATCCCTTTCATCCCTTATATCTTGCACTTACATCGGCGGATATGGAGGGTATGGCGGAGGGTATGGAAGTGGATATGGGTATGGAAGCTACGGGTATGGGGGACATGGCTATGGACATGGATTGTATAGCAGTTATTATCCCTATTATGGTAAGCGATCAAAACGCGATTTTATATTTTCATAAAAGTTAATATAATTAATAATTATTGATGTTATATATATAATGATAAAACTTTTTAAAAATACTTTGAGCATGCTTGTTTTTATTTAAAACATTTACTTAATTATTCTTTATTTAATAAGTAAATTAGTTTTTAGTCAATGTTTTTTAATTAAAATAACTTTTAAATAAATATTAATTAATTTAAAGAATGGAATTTTTAAAAAGTTCGCTTAAAGTTATAATTAATTTATTATCATTAAAAATAATGATATAAAACGTAACAAATTTATTGTAGATTATTATGATTATTACGGATACCCTTACTATGGCTACGGTTACGGTTACGGACACTACTGGTAAAATAATAAAAAGTTTAAATTACCAAGATAATTGTACTCAATAGTCAAGAGTTTAACTTAAATTAAATCATTAAAAATTCATTTTTCTGTTGGACTCGTATATGAAATGTAAACAAAAGTTTAATAAAAATTTAACGAATAAAATAAAATAAAATTCAATTGAAATTAACTTATTTTAGTTTTAAATTTAGCGGTAAATTAATCAAACTCATTATTTTTAAGATTAAACTGTAACATTTTATATTTTTAATACTAATTTCGTAAAAATAGCAATTATTATGTAATCTTAAGTGCAATTAATAAAAAAAAACTCACAAATCAAGCGATTCGTACAAATAGTTTATTCTGTTTAGAAAATCCAAAACGTTTGTCAATCTATTAAAAACTATTCGATGTGAAAGGGAGGGGAGGGGAGGGGTTCGGGCAAAATAACACAAACATGAAAATTTCTAAAAATCCCCCCTTATTCCCCAGAAGCGATAAATTAAATGCTCCTCCAATAAAAAAAATTGCCGGAGGGTAAACATTTTAGAGTACTTCTAAAAAATGTGTTTTTTAAGGCAGGGGGAAAGAATTCTTTAAATGTGGCAAGATAAAAGATAGTTCGCGTTTAAAATGCGAAACCTTATAACTTTTTGAAAAAACCTTACCCCCTTACCTAGACACCCTCCATGCAAAATTTAATAACCCTAAACCCCCTGACCTAACCGACCTTGCACATTCATAATTTAAAACGAATTAAAAATTCCGATTACTCTGAATAATTAGACAACGAATGTAACGGCAATTCATTTTATTTCAAATAAATAAAATTATGTTTTATTTAAAATTCGTTTTAATGAGCTTTAAATCAAACGTAAATTATATCGAATAAGCGATATATGAGTTAAGAATCCAAAAATAGTTAAACATTTAGTTTCCTGAGAGCCATAAACTGGTCGACCACCTCATCGGTGACAGTCTTCCGTCGCTCTTGTATTTCTGAGACGACTTTCTGGAGAATAACAATCAGTTCTTTCTTGAGATCGCCGGTCAATAGTTGTCCCGAACTATATTCAGACCTAATTTGTTCCAATCGGTTGTCGTCCTCCAGAAAAAAGTTCATATATTGAAAGGCAATATCGATATCACAATCGCCGCCGTTCTGCCGGTGCTCGTCGATTGTGGCGCCGCCGCCAGAAAACGCATATCTGTTTATCTTATTCTTAATCTGATTAGGAGTGTCGGTAAGGAATATCGAATTGTTCGGATCCGATGCACTCATCTTCGTTTGGGCGCCCGTCAGCGCCGGCAGAAACGACGAGTGAATGAGCGCCGGCTTCGGTAGCGATAGTTTAGGCGCAACGTCACGAGTCATTCGGAAGTACGGGTCTTGATCTATAGCACAGGGTATGAGACACGGCGTGTCTTTCTTGCCATTGAATATGAACGGAAAGGATGAGCTGAAGGACGGCGCGGCCTGAATGGCCGGAAAACTGATTTTGCCGATACAGTCACTGTCGCCGAACCCGAATATGCCTTTGACCTGATTGAAGGTCACACTCCTCTGAACCCGAATCATGTTTTCGTAAAATTCGGGGCATTTCCTGAAAAACACAATCAATTCATTAAATCAGTTTTGAAACAATCGATTTGTCAGATCTTAAACTCGTTTTTCATATATTTTCATAAATTACTTAAATATATATAATTTGTTAAATATATCGTTATTTACATAAATATAAATAAAGTAAAGAATAATTGCTTTAATGATTAGTCAGTTATTTGTAAACCAATCGATCGACAAATTAAGTGAAATCAATGTCTAACCCAATGAAAGAGATGTCGGAAAAGATGAAAGTCTTGTCGACATCAAAACCCATAGCAATGATGTCTTTGGCGTTCTCTTTGGCCAACCTCTTGGCCTCTTCGACCGTCAAGTCCTTCCACAGGAACTTCTCGTCGTCAGTCAATTGTATGACAAGCGGGACATCGAAGGCCTTCTGAAGCCAACGCGTGAACATGAAAGGGATCAGATGTCCCAAATGCAAAGCCGTAGACGACGGGCCTCTTCCGGTGTAGAGGAAGAACGGCTTCTTCTCCTCAAAGCGCTTAAGGATTAGATGAAGATCGCGATGAGAGAAGAAGATTCCTCTTCGCAGGAAATGGTGAGCCTTTTGGCCGATCAGTGCCTCAATTGAGTTCAGGATTGAGTCATTTATTTTAGTGCAACCGAAACGAACTGAAAGTAAAGCAAATAATTGTAATCTAATGTAAATCGAGTCAAGACTGACGACAATCCAAACCAATTACCGATCAGTTTGTCGTAATCGACACCCGTTTGCAACTTCGACGACACATTCCACGGGTCCACCCGATCCTCAACCTCTTCATTGTTCGCCGAATCACTCGAATGGTTATTCAAATCCTGTTTAGCTATTCGTTCACTCAATGAGTCATTAATTTCATTCAAAACTTCAGCCATTTTTACGATTAAATCAATTATTTTTGGTTTTCAATATGTATTCGACTTTTTCAACAAATAATAATAATTAAAAATATGAATAAATTTGTTAAATAATTAATTTGTATTTATATTTGGTTTCACTTTTAATATATAATTTAATATTTAATTAATAATTAATTCAAATAAATATGTGTTTCGCGAAGACATGACATAATGAGGTATTGAATGAAATAGTGTTCGAGTATTGAGTAATGCATTGGTTTGTCTGTTGTGCGGATTTCAGTGCATTTGTCGTTACAGTCAGTGCTCTGTTTATTGTGAATAGTGTATCAAATATTAATTATTTAGATTAAGAAACAACAAAATTATCGCTCATTTATACCAAAGAAATTCATATAATAATTCGTAACAGTTATACAGTACAGGTAATATTAGAATAAACTCGAATAAAATTGACACATTTCTTATAAACTAATTAATACAAATTAATGAGAGTAACCGGTATCTAATTCTTTTTATATAGCTCTCAACGCCGACAATACATCGTATACTGTATATCGATCTCTATTAATAGTAAAAAGTTTTGCCACATGTTCTCCATTCAGGCATTTATTGCAATACAAGCACTTCTACTGTATTTATTGCACAGGCATCAGCACAGACCTACTTGTTGTTGCATCACTTCTGGCACTTAAAAGTTATAACGTACGAGTTCGTTATTAACTTGTAAATTATAGTAAATTATCATGTTTGTTTTTATACAGTTTTGCGTTACATTGTATTAATTTAAGCGCAATCTAATCGTTTGATAAATGCTTAATAAATTATTGAGAAAATGATAAGTATTAGGAACTACTGCGTGTATTAGTGTTTTATATAACTTATTATTAATATAAGTTATTAATATTTTTAAAAATGCAACTTTTATGCCTGCACCTGGAGTTTATAATAAAATTGTTAAATTTATCTTAAATTCTTTAATTATTAATTAAATGCAATTTAATTTTTAAAATGTAATGAAAAGTGTAAAGATTTTAAATTAATGGTTATTTAGTAAAGTTGAATATTAAATAAAAATCTTGCACAACCAATGTCACCCATTTTTTCTAATCACGAAAATCCTACAAAAATAATCCCAAATGCCTTAATCCCGAAACTCCTAATTCCAAACATCTTTATGATTATGATTTTTTGATTTTTGATTATGATTTTTTGATTTTTGATTATGATTTTTTGATTTTTGATTATGATTTTT
>JAQIYC010000961.1:0-10874 GCA_034699545.1 Porobelba spinosa | reverse complement strand
GACTATGTCGCTCCTCGCCAGCGCAATTTTTAAAAAGTGTTAGACATTAGCGCCCCCTTGCGGGTTAATGTTCTAGTAATTAAGACTTAATTAGTTCATTACAACTATGAATAATATTTTTATGAGTAAGAATAAATATTTCTACTGTAACATGTTTTTTAAGAGATGATGAAATTTTTTAGCAGCACTGCTAATAATCTATATGTTTACTGCAAACTAATAATGACTATCGGAATCTGCGGTAGAGTTAAGAACAAATAGCATAACATAAAAGAGTAATTATATACCAATCCGTTTAACTGTATAAATGGCCATAAATTTATGATATGTTACTCAATATAAGCTCATCAGTCATAATACAGAAGTGCTGGCAATGGGGCCGACATTCAGGAATTTTCTGTGAGATATGCTTATGAAAGGCTAACTCAATACAGCATTTATTTTATCACTAACTTAGTGATGGTTTCGTATGAATTTGTCAAACATGAAAATCCTATTAGTGTTTGGGATATATAGTGACTCCAAACGTAAAATTATGTTCAACTTAAAGGGTATTATTCTCTAAGTTAAAATGTTTTGCATGAAAATAATAAAAAGAGATAAAATTGTTATCTCAGACTCTATTTGAATATTTATGGTCATAAGAGTTTAAACTGAAGATTAATTTTGCAAATAATTTACATTTGAAGTCAAATTTTATATCAAATGTCTTATTCAAGGATAAGAAAAATAGGAAAAATAGTGAATAAAAAATGAATGAAATATTGTGTTTCGAAACTGTTTTTAGAGCTGATATTATTGGAGAGATATATCGATGTCTGGAAATAGACTGTATGTAAAAACGTCTACAAAATCAAAATAAATTGATGTATAGCTCACTCACTCTCCATCTCCCTGTGCCGACTCTGGTCAACAGACACAATGCATAGACACGCTATTATTGGATTTGTATTCAAAGATGCGTTCATCCATTTACAGATATATCATCCCAGGTCTGAACGCTCGGAATCATATTACAGGCCCAACAAAGTCTCAAAGTCTTCTCACTTTCTCTTCGAACTAATAAAGATTGATCACCGAATGGAAGAGATTGAACGCAACTCTAACGCAATGTTTGCCAATGTATGCCAATCTATGGCCATATTTAGATGCAATCGCAGAAGCGATGGCCGCAACCAATGCTCACTAAATGTCGTGAATATACCAAACATTCTGTACACACAGTCTCGACCTCATCACTGATCAACTCATTCGGCTTTCGTTATAATTACCACAAGTTTTATACTTTGAGTATTAGTGCCGAACAACTGTAATATGAATTAATGTCAATCTCAAAGATTAGGATAATATACGACTCCTGTATATAAGTTAACGGATTATATGTTCGCCAGTATTATATAAAAATGATCCGGACGTGTATGGCATACTCGACTAGAGCAACAAAAAGTTCTTTGTTTGTAACTGAGCTGTCACTCTGATCATGAAATATCTGTATAAAATGTTTTCTCTTAAGAGTATAAATTTTTCCAGACTATACACAAACATAAACTCCGAGTAACGCAAAGAGTAGTCAAGAATTTTTTCGCACAAAAAATAAAACGGATTTTATATATAATATGTAATCATCGAATTGAGTTACAATTTATGTTAGTTTGAAATAAATGTATATTTTATACAAAAAGCTATTCGATTGGCATTCGGGAGAAAGTATGGAAAATAGTTATTATTCTGTTATGTAAGTGCAAGTGAGGAGAAGAAGCGGTAATTCAATGTTTTATCGAATGCCTTATGTCTTATCCGGAGGCAAATTAGATAAACATAGCTTTTGGAGAGTTTGAAGCCGTTCTCTACTTTGCCTCTCAATAGGCTGTGCATTGTTGCCAACTCTGCTCTTCTTAAGTAATGTTTTCTGCATTCAATTTCTCGTTTGCGCCAACTCTTAGCTCTTAACTATGATATCAATTTGAATAATACACACAAAATGATAGCACACTTCAAATGCACAAACTTTAATAGAAAAGGTATGTCTTGAGGGCCAACACATTAAACAAATATTTGCATTCGAGTCAAGAATTTGTTTGATATGAGAATTGATGTAAAAATTGTATTCAAATTCCACTAAATTCTTTCAACTGCTGACGGTTTACTGATTTAATTAATATTAATTAAATAGTGTATACAATGTATTACTTTTAGCAATTCAATGTATTTTCTGTTTATAAATAATGTATATCTGAGTTATGGCCGGAAATTGAATCATATTTAACACAAATATGAAGTTTAATACTGTATATACAATATTAATACATTTTAGCTATATATGTTAGCAATGTTTGAAAAATCAAAATTTTAAATTAAATAGTTTCACATTTTTGTTATAAATTAAGAAAGTTGTTAAATGTTGTTAATTATTAAAATTTTTGTTATTAACAGATAATTTTAAAACAGTTTAAAAATTCAAAAATTATCATTAATTTTTATGAATAGTAGTTTAATATGTGAAGTAAAGTGCAATCACTGTATCAAATGTTAAGCTACGCTTTGAGCGAATAACTGATACGAAGAGACGTGAGTTTAGCGATTCATCTCATTCTGAGAACAATTTCCTGATTTGTGGACCCATTCACTGATTGTCGAAATTAGACATACGTTCGGCAATGCATTGCAAGCGTCGTATTCTCAGCGGACAGATAGAGAATACATCAAATGCTAGACTCAATGCAATTGAATGTGTGGTACGCCTGAAGACCTGTACTAAAACATACTTCACATTCACATTGAATTCTGGACACAAACACATATAAGACATATAAGACATACCATATACTCACTATTATTCTTCTTATTCCTATTATTAAAGCACTGGTAGAGACGAAGGCCTGCCATTTGTATACATGTGCATAGAATGAGATTCAATGTTCAGTTCCTTTATTAGGCCAACAATGTCTTCAACTAATTTACTAAATGAGATCTCAAGACACAAGACAAGAGGTCATACAAAGGGCATAATTTCAGCCAATACTCAAACTATATCTGAATATCTGCTCGAATTCAACATTCAATGTGTGTGTACTCTGTTTGACAATACGCTGGATCTGAGCTAATAATCTCATCTCTCTATGCATTCGCTCTAATCTAATATTAGAACTAAATTAGTTGTGTTTTAAATAACCGAATCTATAGATAGCTCTCCAATCAATTTGCTTATCAATTGTTTACATTTTCTTTTCGTTTATTTAATTCTCGCTTTTTTACTGATTTTTATCACAAATATTATTTCAGTTTATTTTTTTAAAATAAATAATTAAATATTTTTAAAAAGTGTTTTTAATCTAATTGAGTGTTGAAATAATTTCTTGTAAAACAATCTTAATATTAGATCTATTTATAGCAAATCATTAATTTAAACAAAAATAAAAACTCAAATACTTTTTAGTCAAATTGAGAGAAAACCAATAAAACAAAGCAATTCTCTAAATATTCTAATATTTTACTCTTTCCTACGATTCATATCTCATTTTAAGACCATTTGAATGGCATATCAATGATGGATCGATTTTGAAAACATTTGAAATATATTATTCTTTTCTATTCGAATAATAGCCAAACTGATCCAATGCCGAAGAAATGATATAAAGCAGAAAATAAATGATACATCACTTCAATAAATAGATGAAAAAAAATTTAGTTCCGATCCTTAGCATAAAATTTGAATAAAAGACAAAATAATCAGAAATGCATTAATTCCAGTGTTTTGTTGTCGATATTCATTCAAAGTCTGCTCAACAATGAGAATAATATTAAATAATTTTTATTTGCATTTATGAAAATATCTATTCATATCATATAATCAAACAAAGTATAAAAAATGTTTGAAGTGTAACTAAAGTTGCACTTGTTGTCGGGGAAACCCAGGGCATATTCCGGGTGCCCCGCACTTGATGTCATGCAGGTGTTTAAGCTCGCGTTTTCAAGAATATCACCGATAGATAATAATTTTGGCTTTAATTGAAATATATTATTAATATATCTTTCAATTACTGTCTAAAATATAAACTAATTTAAAATTGCTATTGATAAAAGTTTGATAAAACATTTAAATAATAAATATAATAGTGAATTAATAAGATTTTATTATATATAAGAAAATAAAAATAAACTCTAAACTCTTAATTGTTTTCTATTAAAATTTTTGCAGATTAATTAAAAATATATTTAATTAACAAAAATTTAACATTTTTGTGTTTCATGTAATTCTGAAATTATTTCAAATATTATTCAAAATATTTTTTTAATTAATAATATTTTTAATTTTTATACAATATTTAATTGTTTGTATATTATTTCTATTTATAATTAAATAAAATAGTTACATATTTTTAAAAGTTTGTAACTTTTGAATTTTATTATAAGTTATTTAAAATTTTAATTACTAAACAAATTTAATTAAAACTTATACAAGTTAAAACTTAAGTTCTGATTTAAACTTATAAATACAATCTAAATATAATTTATAATTAACTGAATTAGTGGAAAAAAAATTTCCGAATCACTGAATATTAAATCGTTTGACGATTCATAAATTTAACAATTATTTATATCCATTAAATATATTAAATTATAAAATATTAGATTATGTATGAATAAACATCAGGGATGTTGAAGGGGGGATAAGCCCGTCATCCCCCCAGGATTGAAAAATTGGCCTCTATCCCCCTCCAGGATTTTGAGGAGCTGAGAGGATCCCCCCCTTAAATTTTGCCGGCCGTTAATTTTTTAAGCTTTTTTGCTAAATTTAACTAAATTTAGGTTAAATCTAGTTTAAATCCAGTTTAAATTTAGTTTAAATCCAGTTAAAATCAGTGAAAAAATAGGGTAATTTTAAACTTTTTTTGGCCATACCCCTGCACCACATACCCCCCCCCCCAAGGATTTTGAGCAAAATTTTGGAATTCATACCCCCCATATCCCCCCAGGATTGGTCGACCTTCGACATCCCTGATAAACATTTATATAAAATAATTTCAAAATAGTGTTGTTTTGTAAACATCAAATCTATTTTTGTATTTAATAATTGAATTGATCTTAAATACAGTCTATGGAATAAACGACTGTTATGAATGTGAAGAAACTAAGCTTGCTAACATAAAAACATAAAATACTACTATTTAGATCTTAGATTAAATAAATCTTAAATTATTAAAAAAATTTAATTTACGAACCTGGTTTTAATTTTTTTTTAATTAACAGAAAATATCTTTTATGTATACTTTCTGGTAAAACAAAAAATTAAAAACATTATTAATTTATTACTACTTTATTAATTGAGTTACATAATTAATATTTTACATATCAATATTTGATAAGAGATAGGTGAGTAACCTAGTGAATACTAATCTAAAAATCAACTAGCAACTATCTGCAACTATCCGCAAATATCTGTTCGATTGTATAATGAGTCTGAATGAGAGAAATGTGTTTCGAAGTCATCACTCTTTCGATTAATTTGGCGAATACTAAGTGACAAAACATTGGATAGAAATTGATTTGAAGCGAACAAAAGGTACGCTTTTGTGTCAAAATGACAAATCAGTGCCAAAGCAGTCGTTGGCAGAAGACGAGCCGAAAGATACTAATAGTGAAAATGTGCACAAATCTGATTAATAAGACTAAACTTAAATCAGTTATTCGATTGAAGGCAATGAACATTAAATATATTTTGATATAAATAAAACACAAGTTTTTATGAGCCTATGAGTGCTTTCCATTAATCTATTAGTCTTTCATAGTCTTAGAAATTAGTTTAGATATAAAACAATTGGATAAAGGAATGTAAGAATAGACTAAAGAATACGAGTTCTTCAGGATTTACTCAACAAAAACAAACATAAAATATGTGTTTTCGCTGACAAAACATATTACAGTTCTAACTCTTTTTGATCTCTAAATACAATATTTTATTTTTCATAACCGAAACCATTATAGGAAATATTTTTTCAATATTCACTTAACAGATATAATAAACTTAATCCGATTTAGAAATAGGGATAGCCAAGCTAGGTTTTACTGAGTTTTTACGTTTATTATTTTTATAAATTAATCTTAAAAACACCACAGAGCAATTAATCTATTTTAGATAGATTGAGCAATTAATTTTAATGTGCAATCAGGGACGTTTTAATATTTATATTTGATAAAATAAATAAATAATTTTTTTGTTTAAATGTGATTGTCGCTCTTCATTAAACTTTAAGGCGATTTTATTGAAATCACATGGTATAGTTTTTAAAGAGATTGAATAACTACCGGTACAATCAAGTTTCAAATTTTTAATTTATTTTTCATACAATATAACTTCAACTACCGGTACTTTGTAAATTTATGGCTGTACCCTGATTCTCTAAATGGATAAACTTTAATGTCCATTTATTCTATTACTTTCTTAAGTAAAAGTTTAAAACTTTTAATCCCTTCATTAAAATATAATGTTTTTCAATAACTACTTTATTAATATTTAAACTTATGCCTTCTAAACAATGTACTATAATTTGTGTTATTTCGGAGAAATAATTTGTGCAATTTGGTCCAGGGGTTTCTTTGGTCAGCGAACGACACAAATTATAAAAAATAAAAAAGTTTTTAAAATATTTTTATTAAAACTGTAATTATTTATAGTTGATAAATTATCAATCTGGGTATTTGTAAAAAGTATAATTAATTAATTATTTGTTTTAAAAATAAAGTTATTTTTAATTATACTGTTTTTACAATTTTTATTTAAATTATAGTTTTATTTTATAAGTTAAATAATTAATGTACTATCAAATAAATTTAAGCATGCACAAATAAAAATTGCACAAAACAAATTCGGTAAAATGCAAAAAAAACTGTTAATAAAAGTCATTTCCATTTGAAGAGAACTGGGATCTCATGAGTCGTTTATGTTCTCTCACTTCACAAATGTAACAAAAAATGACTAAAAGACCAAAAAATCAGTTGTAGTTTAGAATCTTTAAAAAAGTACTGAATCGACATCTATTCACAAATTGAGTTCTCTCTCCTCACTCTCCCCTCCCGTCTCTCCCCGAGCGAAGGCTAACAATGATGTGGAATGAATACAAATATAGTTCGTTATGCCATAAGACAGTGCACTTACATCTTCGGGATTCATACAAATTCTTTTTTTAGACGAACGGAATGGCAGAACACTTTCAGATAATATACAGTCAATGCTTATTGCATTCAACACATACTTCAGTCTGAACTCAATTCTTAAAAAAAAGTTGGATTTCTCTCAAACTTAGACTTAAGAAATATTAAAACTTAAATCACATAACATAACACAAATCAATACTAAAATATAATATTAATTATTAGTCAAAACTGGTATCACTGCTCAAATATGCATTTTCAAGATATCGTTGTCATTTGCATTGGGAATAGAAATAAATTAAAAACTAAACGACATATAATATAAACATATAATTAAAAATAGTTTTTAATTGTAGATAATTTAATAACCTTTGATATTTATAATAGTGGCGTAAAAATTAAGAGAAAATTTGCATTTTATTGTCGACTCATTAAATGCATGCACTCTTGCCATTAGTTTTGAGTGAAACTAAAAACTGCGAAATAAATGAACAAGAAGTTCATCAAAAGTGAATTTTAAGGCGTTTGCGATCGCATTCGTATGTAATAATAGTGCAAAATCTGATGAGATGTTAGACATCGTAGGCCCGATGTAGGGCACAGGCATGCTCTCAAACGGCTCATCGCTCTGTTTTAATCCACATGTTATTTAAGAGCTGTTGAGAAACTTTGAGCCAAATTCCTGTTTTCATTGCATTTTTTGCAATGTCTTGATTTTGAGAATGGCCAAGCTCATCATGGAGAAACATACTTATTGTAAATGCTTTTATATAATAAAATTAATCAAAATTATTAAAATTAGTTTTTTAAACAATTATTAAATAATTTGTTTTTATACATATCTAAGAAATATATTAAAAAGAATAATTTATATAGTTTATATCAGGGATGTCGACGGTCGGCCAAGCCAGGGGGGGATCAGGAAGGGTATGAGCCCTAAAATTTTGGCCTAAATCCTAGGGTATGTTTTTCGCCGCGCAGCCAGGGGGGGATTTTTCAAAATTTTCGATGCCAGGGGGGATTTTAGGCTGATCCCCCCGTCGACATCCCTGGTTTATATCATCTCATCATTTGGCCACTACTTCTTGATTTAGTCTCTTTCTTGCAAATGGTTTGCCAGAGACTCCCAGTGACAGTGCTCTACATGCCTGTCCTCCCGGTGCGCTTATCACTTGTTGTGATGCTCTCATTGTTTTGCATTTGCATTGCATGACTGAAACACATTTGTATTGTAAATACTCGCAGATATAAAATGCAAATTTGGCGAAAGGAAAGTCTTTTTGTCTTAAGAATTGATGTTTTTATTTAGGGATAACTTTGAGTATTAAAGAGAGACTAATGTATAGATTTGTCAGAATATTCCTAATGTATTCCTTTGGTTCTTTTGATCACAAAATTGTTTAACATTTATGATTGAACTCAAAGTTTGTTGGGTTTTAACAAATTGATTTATACTGTAAATTGTAAATAATTTAAATTAATATAAATTTTTTAAAATTAAATTACTTAATACAGTAATGATAAATTGCTTTCTTATAAATATAAAATAAATTTAACCAGCAATTTTTAAATATTAATTTAACAAATCTAAATATACTTAATAAAATAAGATTAATCAGATTTAAGTTGGTTAATTAAAATAAAATCTTTTAAGAATTAAGTTTTTTATATAAATATACACTGGTAATAAAATTTTCGCGAAATATATTTAAACGTAATTTTAATATAATTTTGTATACATTTGTAATATGAAGTCAAAACACAAAATTAATCAAATGTCGAAATAATATTCCAATAATTTAAAAATAAAACTGTTATCAGAAGAATGCCTATTCTTAGAGAACCGATTTGTGGCCAAAAAATTGAATTCTTGTATAACCTCAACAATACTGACAGAACAGTCATCATATTTGTCATCACAACTCACTTTGCCATCCCTTCCATGTTTTGCAGGCATTTGATAGTGAGATAAGACTTTTGAAGCAGATTTGCCTATTGATGAGTCACTGGTTTTGTGCGGAAATATAGATCGAAAAAGTTTACCCAAATATCCATAATTTGTTGGCCGTCTGTGTGCGTCACAAATACACCATTTAATGCATTCCTGGAATCGTTTCGCCGGAAAATGTGGCAAATCTTCAATTGATTCGTGCATTGAATGTATGATATTTGTCGACAAAACGCCGAACTGTTTCTCCAGTGTCTTCACTATTGAATTCCTTTCGTCTAATTCGAGTTTACGGCCGAAAACGTGTTCAGAAAAGTCGTCCATTTGTTGGACCAGAAAATTATTCATAGAATTCATATTCATTGCTCTTTCGAAACTGCGACGACTTTCCGGGAATATAATCGGAGAATACAATGCGATTCCCAGCAGTATTAGCCCGGCCAACACGATTGAATAACCTACCGGTGCCGCAATGTTTAAATGATTATTCAGTGTTGTAATTATTGCCATTATGTTTACAAAAAGCATTTTAATTGTTATTTAGATATAAAATCCAATAGTATTTGAATACAAACCGATATTGAAAGTGGTAATGGAGTTCTGCGAGTGAACACCCCTTCCTCTGCCGGGAAGTGTAATCGTAAATAAGGGTATATTGAGTGCAAACGATGAGTTGTAGTATCGGTCGACATATATCGAATCCTTATACTCTTTATACAAATCAATAGCATCTTGGTCCATTCGACCCGTGAAACCCGACGATGTCTTCGTGTTTGTAGTTTCGAAGTCGTATTCATAGATACTTTTTACTCGTTTTGTCGACTCTTTTGCTAATATTTGAGCGATTAATAGAATTACGAAATTAGTTAATAATATAATTGTTATTGGATTTGAGAATTTAAATAAAAACATTTTAAAATTTTAATATTAATTTTCAAATTAATTGCAAAATATAATAAGATTTTAATTTTACACTTTTTAGACCAATTCGTTCAAAAAGACAATTCAAATCAATTGTGAATTCACTTTTGAAACGAAGAAAGTGTTTGAATATTTAGAAAGTAATTTGGATTTGAATGCCATTAACCTCTACTTAAGTTTATTTAAGTTTATTTAGGATTTAAACTGCATTTACAGCAAAAGTTTACAAAACTTTGTAGGGATTTAAAGACAGTATTTTGAAGATCAATAAATAATCTCTTGGGTTCACAATAACAAAATACAGGAACAAATCAAAACATTATTTTCAAAATTTAAATGAAAAGATGTATCAATTCCGACAATAAGGTTATGAAAATAAATTAATTCCTGTCCTTAACATAACTTTCCGTTTATTGCTGATAATCATTCAGAATAAAAGACACCGTTTATATCAAAACGTATTTTTCACTATTTTTGAAATAATTTAAACAAATCTAAAAAATAATGTTTACAATAATTTTTCTTACTTTTTTAGTTTTACTTTTTTTGTTGTTGAATATATTCTTTTGAGTTTATAAAGAGCTGAGAAACGTATAAAAGCAGAAATTTTAAGCTTTAAATCAGCAAAAAATCTTTAACTTACAAAAGAAATACTTCAAAAACTAGTGGCTCTCGAGTGGATTCACTTATTATTAGGATTTCTGAGTTCTATAAAAATAAATAACTTTTTGTGAATAAAAGCGAATAAAATGCTAAACAAATAGTTTGTACTTATTATAAATATAGTAAAAAAATTGAAAAAATAACTTTAAAAAGCTTTCAGAAAAATTATAAATCTATTTAATGATTGCAG
>JAQIYC010000960.1:0-10885 GCA_034699545.1 Porobelba spinosa | reverse complement strand
TTCAGACCAAAAATAATTGCAAAAAATCCAAAAATATTTGCAAAATCCCTCCCACAGGCCAAAAATTATTGCAACTTGGCCAAAATAAAACGCAAACAAGTGTAATAGGGATTTAACTGTTGATTGATTTTATGCAAAACATTTACAGTAATTACTATCAGAAAACTTAACTCTAATTATCGATATTTTGGAAATGTTTGAAAAATGTAAAAATATTTAATGACTTATCTTTGAATGAAATCCAATTACCGGTAAAAATATGTTCAATCGATTGAATGCTTGAATTAATTGCTTTGAGTTGTAGTGTTTGCTATAAATGACTTAACTCGGAATGCATTTGCAGTCACTCCCGGTGCCAAAGAACGACTCGTGCAGATCACTGGTCAGACCGAAGAGAATATCGAATACGCGAAGGGATTGATAGAGAACACAATCAAACGAAACGCATCGCCCGTTCCGTTCGAGTGTCCGAACAAAGTATTTGAATCGAATCTCAATCAAAATTGTAATGAAATGATGGAAAACGAAATATTTGAGTCAAACAGTATTGAGAAAAATGTCAGAATTGGTGTCGAAAGCGAACCAAAAATGTTATATTCATTCACTGTTGAGGTCGACAACGAAGTAATTCAGTTGTCGAGCAATAACTACTCGATTGGACTCAAAGCCAAACAAATATTACAAAAAGAGATGAAACCGAAGAACAAAGCGATTGAAACCAACGATAAGTCGGATTCGAACGACACGTTTTCCGATGAGAACTGCAATGAAGTCGAAAATGTAGTCAAAACCGAACCAAAGATGGGTTCGATTGAGAAGGAGTTGGAATCGCACGGATGGAGACTTCAAAGGCAAGAGTCGATTACCAAAATGGAAGCGATTGACCCGAAGCCGAATCAAATTCAAAGATCTTCATCTCAGGGAACGGTTCCCATTGGACGGACTTCTCTGCGATTCATGACTACCGAAGTGCCTAAAACTGATGTCAATTCGAAGATCACATACGACCGACAATTCCTATTGAGTTGCGCCGAATCGCCGTTGAGTCGAATGACGCCAAAGCCCGACATTATGTCGAAAATACTGACCAAAACACCGGATATTATACGCAATGCCTGTCCTCAAGGATTTCCTTCGGTTCTCAACAAAAGCCAAAGTTTTACTCAAAATCGAATCGAAATTTGGTGAACGAAATGCCGATTCGATTAAAAGTATTTAATTTAAAACAAAATTGTTTTCAATTCATTAAAACGAAACCATTTATTGAAACGTTTGCTAAGAAATGATTTTTTACGAAATGTTGCGATTTTTAAATTTTTATCAATATTTGCTCGAAATTTGTTTAAATTATAATACATTATAAGTTGTAATAAATAATAAGATATGTTTCGGAAATAATTTAAATAAAAATATAATAAGAATTCAATAAATATTAAGTCGAGAACCGATTGAATGAGAGTTTGATTATTGAATTGAAGACAAAATTAATTTAAATAATAAATGGTTTAAAGTATCGCCGAATTAGTGGCCAAACAGTTCTGAAAGTTCGGCAAAAAGTAAGTTCTGAGCTCTTCGTTGAGGCGTTTGATGTCTTCATCGAATAGTTCCAAATGTTTGACAGCAATCGTGAACTGAACCACTCCTTCGCCGCTCTTCGGGAACCCGTAGTTCGCGATGACATCCATCAGGATTTGGGTCGCAATGGGGAACACGAACTGCATGTGTCGGTACAGATCCATCTGTGGCCTCAACTGCGGGCAACCCGTGTCGGCCATACGTCGGGCGGAACTCATTTTCTGGCAATTGTTCGGCTCTTTCATCGCTCGAATCACTTCATTCAACGCAGACTTGGCGTCCGTTCGACTCAATTGCGGAACCGATTCGCTCGAAGTCGAAGACGCCATCGGGTTATCGATTGGCAGACAATCAGACAATTAGTCCGAAACTGTTGAGTCAATGCATTCTTTGATTTAATTTATTTTAATTCAAAAACTGACAGAAAATGTGAAAAATCCAAACATTGGTTCAAAAAAACATAACGTTTTGACATATTTTGACGTATTTTAGACATAAAAAGGCATTTGTTTTACGTTTGTTCACAAACAACGTTCAACACAAAGGCGCGCCTTTTTAGCCCTATTTCGCACTAATTCATACATTAATGCGTCGATCGTTTATAGCGTGACTTTCAAACCTATTTTGCATTCCCTGTACTTATTATACACACATTCTCTCATTGCTTGTCATAGCTATTGACTCCAACCCTAACAGTGTTTGTGGATATAAATCAATTAAATAAAGAAAAGAAAATAATATATTTAATGCATTAATAAATAAATGTTTTGTCTGAAAGTCCTTTTGACAATCGGTTTTGCATTGCGTTTGAAGTCATAAAAAGTATCGAAACATATATTTCGAAAAAAATCGTAAATAAAATAAACAAAAAATTCAAAACTGTTTACGAAATTAAAACTTTTAAATCACAACCAAATCAGTGATTAAACCAATTACTCGAATAACGACTGGACTTAATGTGAAACTAAATATCAAATTAAGTGGTCTTTAAGGATGAGTTCAGAGAAGTTGGAGATTAGATATGAGGGCAAAGAAGTGGTGGTTTTGAACAAATGGAAAGTGAGAGTCGGCGCCCGAATCGGCCAAATCGGGCACTTATTGTTCACTTATCAGGTCCTCAACGAAGCGATGGAACCGATCGGCGAAACAATGCGCTATAAGTGCAGAAAAGTTGGAATTATTGTCGACTCTGTGGCCAAAAAAGAGGGAGAAATGGTTGCGCCGAACGATGTGGTCATCCAATACACGGAATGCCTTCACAACACTGTTATGAAGGACTTGTGCGCCGATTGTGGCGTTAATATCAACGCATTGGATGCCAACCAAAGACAGCGCATCTCTGAACTGACTTCGGTATCAATGGTTCATTCGGTGCCCGAACTCAGAGTCAGTAAAGAAAGGGCAGAGACTTTAGGCAGAGCTGACGAGTGCCGGCTTCTCAAAGACCGCAAACTCGTTCTTCTCGTCGATTTGGACCAGACTTTGATTCACTCGACGAACCACAACATCCCTCAAGACATGCCGGGTGTGCATCACTTCCAACTGTACGGCGCGCACACCCAGTGGTATCACACGAAGTTCCGGCCCAACACTATCTCATTCCTGCAGACAATGTCCAAACTCTTCGAACTGCATATCTGCACATTCGGCGCCCGACGCTATGCCCACGCGATCGCACATCTCATCGATCCGAAGGAACTCTTCTTCCCGAAAGACCGCATTCTTTCGCGCGACGAGTGCTTCGACTCGACCCTCAAGACTGGGAATATGAAGTCATTGTTCCCGTGCGGGGACTCTATGGTCTGTATTATCGACGATCGCGAAGATGTCTGGAATTTTGCGCCGAATTTGGTTGCAGTCAAACCATACGTTTGCTTCCGCGACACCGGAGACATCAACGCACCCGAGAGGGCCGTTCCTGATATGTACGGCAATGAAGAGATGCCGATCACCGATAAGACCGATGTTTTGAAAGAGTTTACGAAAGTTGAAGAAATTGAGCAAAAATTTGAACCAATGAGTGGACAACAAATTGAAGACAAACCAAGTCTTGAAACTCAAGAAAATCCTGAAAACACTGTTGAGAGAGAAGTCGAGTCGAAACTAACCGATGACTCAGTGTCGCAGAAAATGGCAAAAATTGATATAATTTCGGATAAAACTGAAAAAAATGACGAATCGAATGAAGATAAGTCTGAAAACGAAGAGATTTGTATAAAATCTGATTCAAGTAATTCGGAAACTGTTGATCCAATCGACGGAAAGAGTATTTCAAAAAATATTGTCGAAACGGATGCGAAGAATATTTTAATTGAAAAGATACCGGAAATTGAATTGAAGAACGAATTGGATTCAAAGTCTTCATCGGATGTAATATCCGATAAAATCGAAAGTTTGGACAAAACGGATGAAACGAGTATTAAATCGAAAGAAGTGACACAAGAAGAACCGAAAGAGGTTTTGGACGATAGCGACGATTATTTGCTATATTTGGAGGAAATCTTAACTCGAATTCATTCGAATTACTACAGAGAATACGACGAGAAGATGAAGTACTCGAGTGAGGCCGAGGAGATCAGGATTCCTGACCTCAAGCAGATTATACCCAATGCGCGCAAATGTGTTCTCCGAGGCGTGAATATAGTGTTCAGTGGAGTTATTCCGACTAACATTCCTCCGGAAAAGAATAAACTCTATAATATCGCCAAAACATTCGGCGCAACCATTACTTCAGATCTGGTGCTGAACGGGTCGCCCAAAACGACTCATTTGGTTGCAGCCAAATGGGGAACCGTTAAAGTCAACAAATGTATTAAAACGAAGAATATTTTCATCGTTAACCCCAATTGGCTGTTCTGTTGTGCCGAGCGGTGGGAACGGGTCGACGAACGTCTGTATCCGTTAGAGAGGGAAGAGACGACTCAAGACAAGGAAAGAACTGCTGGAAAGCCAACGCTGGAGACAAACAATCAAAACCAATCGGTGATACGTCTGGCGCCCAAAGCGCCTGTCGTTCCATTGATTGCGACCTACGATCCGATTACCGGAAAACGGATTCGAACTGAAAATGCGTCGCAAATGAAAAGTGAGTCCGAACTGAAAGCGCAAACAGCGGGCAGTCAGCAGATGCTCGAAGAGAGCCGTCAGATCCAACCGCACAATATGTTGGAGTTTTCCCCTCTTTCGGGGTTTACCCGAAATGAGTTGCAGAGTATGGGTAAGGAAGTGGACGACGCCTGCAGTGAAGGCGACGCTATGAGCACCGGCAACACCGACAGTGACAGTGATATCGACGTCGAGGAGGACTTTAATGACGAGAAGAAGTGCGAAAAAAGACAATTCGAGTCGACATCCAGTGATGAGAGCAATGACGGCGAGTGTCCGAAGGGTTGGAACAAAAGCAAAAGATCGAAAAAGTGTGTCCGAAGACCAGCCGTAGACTTGGAGGAAGTGAACGACTCGACCCGCGAGTCGTATGACTTTGAGAACAGGCGTACAATCGATGGCGAAGAGGACTCGACTGACAACGACTCCATCGGTTCCGTCGACGAAGAGATGGCTTTAGCGGTCGAACGAGAGTTTTTGAGTTAAGTTTACGACAAAAGACTTTTATATAAGTTATAAAAACATTGTTTTCATTCAATTCTGTAAATTATCTGAATTTCATTTTTCGATTATTATTATTATTATTGTATTATTTTTTTGTAACAAACCTTTTAATTAACACTAATTTTTAGCCGAAAACAAGACTTAACTAAAAAAATGTTATTTTATTTAAAATTTCAAATTCATTAAACTCTTGTAAAACGTTTGTCTTAACCAAGAATTTGAAATTTCGAGTTAACTGTAAATTAATTTTAAGCTATTATTTCACTAATAATAAAATGCGTTCAAAAATATTTATTAGATTTCAAATTAAATATAGAGAGCATTGAAATAAAATATTAAATTATTCGCATTTTATTGCAATTCAAATAATTTATGAATTATTAATAACTAACAAAAAGTTGTGTTTTTGTGATTTAACGCAAAATAATTGAATGTATTTTTGAATAATTGATTTAATTGTGTAATGAATTAATTGACTTCAAGTGTCGGCTTTGGGTTATCGATGAACTGTTTGACTCACTATTACTGAAGTTATTATTAAGACCCGAACCGACATAACCGTCCCCTTTAAGAACGCCGACGCTCTTCCAGTTCTCGAGATAATTGGCTTAAAAGTACATAAAATCGAAATCATTTCAATTGCTCTAAAAGTGGTTCAAAAGAGCAAACCTTTCCAAAGGCGAACAGTGCCGTCATCGCCCGAGGAGGCCAGTATGGTTCCGGTGATATTCCAGGAAACCCTCCAGACCTGTGAGCCGTGATCTTCAAAACTGGCGACAATGCGAATATCATACCTATTCTTATCGCTCAGTTGCTGTGATAACTGTCCCATTTGTTGCGCCATTGGTTCGGTAGGCGTGGGTGCGATCGACAGTATCTTCACATCTTTAGTGGTCGCGACTCCGACCAAATCGTAAGATCGGCCGACGTTTGGCGCGAAAGAGATGTCGTGAACGGAATCAATGATCGGCGAAGTGTTGTCCAACTTCTGCCACGTTCTGTGGTTTTCGTTGTACTCATAGATCAAGACTTTCGAACCGCTATTATTCGAGTCATCGCTTCCGACGGCAATCATTGGCGACCGAAGACGAGAAAGCGATGGATTCCAAGTCAAAGAACTACAGGCTTTGTTGCATACGATCTCGTATTGGACCGACCATTGGCTCACATTCATCACATCCGGCGCTTCGTATATCCGAACGATTCCATCCGAAGAACAAGTGGCCAATAGAAGGCCCGCGTGTTTTGGCGCAAACTTCACGTCTGTAACCGATGTCCGGCTGTCGACAAAACTGTGTCTTTTGATCCAAACGGATTGGTTCCGTTCGCCGTTGTTGTTGTCCGCAACTGATCCATAGATTAAGACATTAATGCATTGGCTTTAAGACAAAACGATTCAATCATTTACTCATTTCCTCCCAAACTATAGCCGTTCGGTCGAAAGAACTGGTGGCCAGGATTTGGCCGAACTCGGGGTGCGCCCAGGTCACCTTCCACACCGAACCCGAGTGGGTCTTCCACGACGCCGTACACACCCACTGGTTGTCTTCACCGATGTCCCAAACCTACCGAACAAGACATTCGATTCAATTACTCTCAACAATCACTCAATTGATCCATACTTTAACGCTTTGGTCTGAAGAACATGTGGCCAAACGGCGGCCGTAATAGTCGTACGCAATGTCGTGGATCAGGTCTTTGTGGTCCGCGTGAATGCTTCGGCTGTACATCGGTTTGGAGTTGAGTCTCAATTCAAATAAATATCAATTTTATTGTCTTTTTTGAAATGTTTGTGCAATTCATTCAGACATTACGTTACAAATAACTAGTATTACAGTTGTTGTGAAATGTTATTAAAATTAATTCCTATTATTTTCACAAGAGTTTGAAATCGCATTGAAATGGGTTTCAAACGAGAGATAACAGAATTAGAGCATTGATTCAGAGTTTATAAATAAATGCAATTATTATATAATATATAAAATTTACGAAACCCTCGATTCAATAAACAAATTGAGAGTCATTTGAATTAAATGCAAAAAAATGATTGTTTTTAATGATTTCTATTTTAATTTTATTCTAAATTTAGGAAACTTTACACAAATTTAAATAAATAAATACAAATTAATTGTCGATTTCGATGATTTTGCATAAAATATATCAGAAAAATGTTAATCAAAAATATGAATTAAAAATTTTAAAATAAAATATTCGGTAAAATAGGTTTAAACTATTGTTTTGTAATATTCTGTTCAGAAGTTTATATTAGTTTAACTGATAATCGAAAGAATTTTAAAAATTTATAGAAAAAGCATTTATTTATTAATTGTCGAAAGGAATGAATTGCATATAAAACTGTATTCCGTTTAAGACATAAATGGCACTCAAAATACAGTCAATTAAATCATAATTAAATAATTAATAAACTTTTTGTAAACTTATTATAATATTTGAGATAAATGTTGCAAAAGATAGGATCGAATTATTTGATTCAAATATATAGCAATTGTTGGAAAATAATTAAAATTACAAACAATTTGATGAATGAAATGATTGAATGGGTTTTAACACTTGGAATAACATCGAAACAAATATATATTCAATATATAACTCAATTAATTGGAGAGAAATTCTCTTCCGATTCGTTTCGAATCGTTTTGTATATAAAAGGAAACATAAAAAGAGAGAAAAAACGTAAAAATCGTTTTCAATGTTTCGGCCATTGATTCGGGAAATAGAAAAAGAAATGAAAGAAAAGTCATTTCAATATATTATTTGTAATTATTTGACATAATATCGAAAAGTTATCCAAAATTTCAATCCAATGGTTGTGTCGATGACTCCGAATGAGTGCTAAAACCAATGCAAACGTCGACTCAATTCGAGTCACTCTCGTCGGCGACGATGTTCGGCGACATCTGATGGTTAGAGTCGGGCACCTCGTGGTTGTGCTGGTGCTGATGCCCGCCCTCTGCGATGCCGTTCTGGAGGAAAGTCATGTCGATGTCGGGCAGCTGTCCGTTGTGAGCAGTGCCCGCGTGCGCGAGAAACAGGTCTTTCAGAAAATTCAGTTCTTTCGTCAGGATTTTGATCTTCGTTTCGAGCATTTCGTTCTCACTCTTGAGTTGGTTGACCCGTTCGAGCGTTTGTTGCGTTCGCGCCTTCGACTTATTCCTCGACTTCTTAACCGCCATATTGTTCCGTTCCCTCCGCTTCTTGTATTCGTCGCTATTCTTGTCGAGCACTACCCGATTGACTCGACCGAACTGTTTGCCGTCCGAACCCATGTTCGAGTCCGAGCCCGAGAAGGACGACGAGGACTGTTCGTCGTCCGCCTTCAACATCATGTCTTCTTCGGAGGGTTTCTTCTTTTGCACTTTACTGACCGGTGCCATCAATCGGTCCAAAGCCGGAGTACAGTCAACAGTCGCTCGGGAGGTGTGGATGTGTGGGATGTATGGGTTGATGGGCTGTATGAGTCTTAAGTGGTTTGGTTAGCGTCGACGACAGTAAGTGCTGTCAACACATGAAGTGCCGATCGATTCAATGAATAGAAATGTTACGCAATATTCAGCACAAGTAGTGACGCAATCACTCAATCAATAGATCCGACTATTGGGCGCTTAGCACGAGATCTAATCAATTGATTTAATTGTTTGGGTTTTAGATTCAATTCAATATAATTTTAATTCAAATTAATTTAATAACAATTAAATAAAATTGGATTAAAAAGCAATTAATTAATGGTTGAAATGGGAATGTATGGAGAAATGGGTGGAGTATTGGAGTATTGGAGTATTGACTCGTTTAATGACAATATCTATCTATATATCAATTACACAATAATTTAGACTAATTTCGATTCAATTTAAAGACTATAGAAATCAATTGAATCGACGAATCAATCGCTGAAACCATTTCTATATTAATTCTAAACGAATGACGAAATCAATGAAATTATACTTACATTTGAAGCTGAGTTTTAGCACTAAATTAGTTCTGTTTTTCATAAACACTACAAAAGCAATGCAATGAACAGTCTTTGTCACTATTGAGCAATAGTTTCAACACATCATAGCCAAGGGCTGGCACTTCGGGGGCGCCAACGCTCTTATGCACAGTATGTCTATTTGAGTTGATTTTAATTAACTTTAATTTTAATCTTTAATTATTATATTTTTAAATTTTCAATAATTTATAATTTTAGCAAATGTTGAATTCATTGCTGTTTTAAACAAAATTAATTAGCCATTGTTGGATTAAAAGGAAAGGGAGGGCGGGTATGCCCTGTGCGGCACTCATTGCGCTCGATCTGGTTTAGGTCTTTCGTCATAATATAAATAGTTTGGATGCGATTGTGCGCAGAGTTGGCGCTGGAGTTGATTGCAAGACATGATTGAACAGAAAGGGCTTATAAGAGTTGTTTACGCGTTATGTAATCACTATTACAACAGATTTCCAAAAGTCATTAAACTCTGGTTTCGATTTAGGGATCCCTTCACGAGTCAGATCAGTAGTTGCAGTACTTTTCACAAATTGAGTACAGGTCAACTTTTTTAGTTGATTTTAGTGCAAATTTACATAAAAACAATTATTCAAATTTATTTTATTCTTGACAATTTTTGTAATATTTTATAAAAATTTTAATTTTTAACAGGCAGGGTCAACAATACTCGTTATAAATTTATTATATCATACAGTATTAGTATATTTATAGTTAACGAGTATTATACAGAATATAATTAATTAATTCAATGCAATTTTTGCGGGCGATTGTCATAAATAAATGTTTACTATTTTATTGATTAAAATAACTTAAATTATAACGAGTAAAAACAAGTTAATAGTGTAGAGCTAATATCCTAAATGAATTTTTTGTTCTTTATTTGATCCAGGATTGGACAGACTTGGTTAGGTCAAGGAATCCAGCATAGGGTAAATGACTCATTTTGGGCAAAATCTCAGAGGAGGCTAGATTTCTGCCAGCTCAAAAACAAGATGACGGACTTTCCCCCAAATTTGCCGAAATGCCATTTTGTTTAGGAAAACATGTTTAGCCTCAGTTTAGTTAATTTACGCCCATTTTTACAAAATGGCAAAAAAAATTTGCGGCCGTCGGAAATTTTTGGGTGGTTCTATATTCGAACACAATCCCAACTTTTTTCTCAGTAGGGGGTTTGCAAACCTGGACCCCCTTGACCAACCCTGATTTAATCTATGTTTTTCCAGTTGCGTTTATTTACCCAGAGCTATATTTTTGTAATTTAAGATAAGTTATTTCGGTCTGAAACTCAAAATTTGAAATACAGTAAAATACAATACAATAATATATTATAAATATTGTTTTTAATATAATACAGCAATACTTTGTAATATTTTGTGATATTATTTTTGCAAGGTAAGTTGTTGGCCACAAATTGGGGTTTACATAAGTTTGTAAAAATGTAAAAATATCACAAATGATTTTCAAAATAATTTTCTAGGTGGTTAATCGAACTACGTTTAATAACTACTAGACTTTACTAGTAACTAGACAGTATAGTTACTAGAGTAATAAATTATGTTTTGCTTGTTACAATTGTCTCTGGTTATTTTGGCTATTTAGAATTTATTGGCATATTTTATTTTAAAATTTAAAATTGCAGAATATTAAATTTTTATGTGAATGATATATACTATGAATACAAAAATATAAACAATT
>JAQIYC010000959.1:0-10886 GCA_034699545.1 Porobelba spinosa | reverse complement strand
AACAATTATTGATTAACAATCACTACAACATCAATCACATCATTATTTGGAATTTGAAAAACTATTTTTAGAAACATTTCTTTATCTGTATTTTTGATTTATTTTACCGAAATGTCTGAAAATGTTGAAAAATTATAATATCAATAAAATTCGAATCAATCGAATGAAATCCGATATATTGTTACAGTTTGATACAAAAACTTGTTTTTAAAATTCAAAATTTTATATTATTATTTAATAAGTTGAAAATGCAGCTACACCTGAGTTTTATATCGACACCTGTGAAGAGGGGAGAAAGAGCCAAGGTACTTGTGTAATAGGGAACCGTTTGGAGAACTATATACAAAGAAATCGATGCCTAGATTTGTATTTGTGGATTCGGACAGAATTTGCAGACAAACAAATGGCACTTTTTCTACTCAAAGGAATTGAATTCAAATTGGGTATAAAAGAAAGGGACAGGTCGTACAGTCCCTTTCGGTGCTCTTGTCTACATAGAATAGCCCTTTAAAAGAGTAAAATAATATAAAAAAGAAAGAATTGGAAACTTTGCAATGACTCAGACTTTATGGATATATATAGAAAAGACGAGACCTTTTGATCCTTAAAACTGGTCTGAAGTGCAGTTCAAACATAGAAAAACATACGAATAAAGAATAGATTAAGAATGAGATCGTATTGTCTTTCGGAGTTGACTCCACATTGAGTCAACAGTTGATAATTGACTCTAAAATACAATAAATAAAACAACAATACAAACAATACAAATAATACAAATAAATATTAATGTCGATGTAAATACTGCTGTGTTTTAACATTCTTAGTAAAAACAGGAATTATATTGTATTGTCTGTTATATTGCAATGTTTATAATAATGCAATTTATTTGATAAGTGAATCATTCATTTTAATACAGATTGATTACAAGCCGTTTAATGGATAATGAATTGAAGGCCAATGTCATTGTCATTGTCTGACTGAGGCGAACAACCACTGAGTTCTGGGTTTTGTCTTTTTAATAATCAATTATATAATTTATATTTCATTTAATATGAGGTAATGAGAACGAGAGAACACTTCTCGCGTATGAAAATAAATATTTGCAAAAATAAAACTTAAGCTCATTCTCATGTTTAGGTACTATTTTAACATTTAAAACTCAAACAAATTCTTTTAAAAACCTCTTTCTCTTACATTCATTCAAATGTTATATAATGAGAAAAACTTAAATAATTCTAAAGTTATTCGTAATTAGTTTTTTGGAAAGATATCTAACTTTATATAAAAGACTGAAATTTCATTTTATGCCTTCATATGGGCAATGGGTTCATAGAGCAAAAAAAAAGAGAAGTCATGCACAGCAAGTCAAGAGGATGTGCGTGTAAACTACCTGTGCTCCCTCTCTGCCTCTCCCGCACTTGTCTACTGTTGGGCATCACATTGTGTCAAATTGTTTGGTTGGACCGGTTTCTTAATTCGAAGCACACATACAGAAAGCGCACTATAAGTAAACATCACTTTTTTGTTCTCTATCTCAGACTACTGTACGGCAGAAGTGAATCCACTTTATGAGAAGCAAAGCCTAACCAATCGAGTAGTGATGTCTAACTAATATACACTCATTGCATAACAACGCCCATAGATTGAGACCATTTTTCATGAAGAATACACTGAACAGCAAACAGGAGTGAAAGTGTCTGAACAGCAATACTAACCTTACATATAGTTCGATAGCATAACTAATTCGCAAATATTTTCTTTGGTCATGAGCTCCAAGAGCTCAAACCCATTGCTCAAACAATAATTGAAAAAAATTGCAATAAAAATGTTCTTAAACTAACAATAAAAGATTAGTCGAACCGCAGAAGCAGAGTATCAATAGATATTAAAATCTATTATTTGTGCCTAAGTTTTCAAATATTAGCTATTATTTGCCAAAAACTTATTAAACAATTATAATAGAAAACTACTGCAGATTAGGTTAGGTTTGGCTTTTCGGTGAAGGTTTCAGATAACGGATGTCCGGCTGTCAACGCGAGCCATGAGAGTCAACACTAGCACTAGTACTACTCGTTGACTAACATTTAACACAACTGTAATACTACAAGACTTGACTTGTTATGTGTTTGGAGGCACTGGTAGTCTTTCACATCAATTGTTTGGATTGAGTATTAAATGCAGAATAAAATAAATAATATTTGAATGAATGGGTAGAAAAATAATAGAAAACAATATTTAGTAAAATAAATCAGTTATACAACAAAACCTAAGCGCAGGTATTTATTTGCTGTCTGTGTTGGCGCAGGTATTCAGTTAGCGATTACGCCCAAAAACATACATTTATAATAGTGTTGTTATAATAGAAGTTATGATTGCATTTCTGTTCTATTATTGTTTAGGAGTTCGCAAACAATCGATACAACTCTCGATTGTCAGCGAAAATATAGACAAAAACATGTAATTAATAGTTGAGTATTGAATAACTGAGTGAATGCCTACCTTTTTCACAGTAGTTGCCGTGCCAGCCCGGGTAGCATATCTTCTCTCCGTCGGGACCACAGGAAAAGTGGCCGTACTTGTCATCCCTGGGCTTACAGAGCGCACCGCAATATTCCCCAAAGTAATTGTCCTGGCACATCACTCGGTACCAGTAGTTCAGTGTCGTCTGGTTAGTCACTGCACTCTTTTGCGTCCATTTGTTGTCCACTTTCAGATATCGAGACATTGCCAAACGGGTTATCAATGTTCGGGTCATTGTCTTCTGACCGGCTATTAATTGCAAAGTAAATAATTGATTAGTTTTCAGATAAATACAAAACAAACAAATCAAAGGAAAATCAATTCAATAAATATTTTAGTAAAACATAAACTTTGCTAAAAAGCAGAGAAAACTTCTTTAAATAATTGAAAGACTGAATGCCTTTAAGTCAAAAATTTCGAATTTGTGCCACAAATGCCATTAAAACTACTGTCTCTTGTGATGAAACTAAATGCTTGAATTAAATATCCAGATGTGTTGTCAAACTTTATTAAATGATAAGAATTTGATCGAAGTATCAAATATAATGACTGCCCTTTCAAATGCAAATTATAATCGAATCAATAAACAAGAGTTTTGAGTCAACCGACAAAAAAGATAATTCAAATTCAAGTTGTGTTTTGTTCTTCGCTTATAAATTGCAGTCAAATCAGAAAATTAAGCCAAAGTCGGCGACGAAAACCTCCCAGAAATCAGAGAAAGACAAAAATTAATGCCAAACACA
Organism: Porobelba spinosa; assembly: GCA_034699545.1. Taxonomy (NCBI): domain Eukaryota; kingdom Metazoa; phylum Arthropoda; class Arachnida; order Sarcoptiformes; family Damaeidae; genus Porobelba; species Porobelba spinosa. Next base: position 7,623 of record JAQIYC010000959.1, on the reverse strand, counting down.
ATCTACTGGTGCTTCACGTGTTTGTCGAGGAACTACGGTTGGCCACCTTGCAAGTGCTGCCTGTGCTCTCGATTTGATTCTCACACTAAATAATTTCGCCTAAAAATTATTCCTTCTCTCAAATGCAGAACATTTCTCACATTCAGATGACAACAGACAACGACTTCTTCTCATATTTTTGATGTCGAGTTAACACAATCAGCAGAAACAAGAAGAACAAGAATGTCGTAAAATACAAATTAAGACTAATTATGACTTTTTATACAACAGATAATTCGAAAATTGAATCTAAAAAAGTTTTTATTTTAACCTTTCTATTTATATTCAAATATACAGTACGTTATATCCGTTTTCAAGTTCAATGTTAGCCAAAAATTCTTCCAAATCAAAACTTTTTTAAACACATTCTGTATATTAAAAGCTTTCAGTAATTTAGAGAAATTATTTCAAAAACCCGAATATAAAAAGTCAAAACAAAATAACAAATAAAAAAAAGTAAAACTCGAAAATGAAAAATTGATCTATAATTCTAAACTGAATCGAATTGAGCGAATGATAAGCTATGAACGAGAGATTCATTAAATTAATTACTGCTTATCTGTGAGACTCGGCTTTTATTATTATGTTTCGCTCGAGTGATCAAAAACACATTAATGGCTTCGAACAGAAACTCTCATTTTCTCCATTCAATTCACTGCAACTTTCAATGAAATCAAATCAAATCATTGCTTTCACTCGATTTTTATTAATTCAGTGCTCTTTCGGTGTTTGCCATCTCTTATGTCTCTCAATAAAAATAAATTATCGCCGAAATCAGATCCTGAATAACAGCATTTCTATCTAATCAAAAAAAGTTTAACTTATTTTCTTATTTTTACTGTTTTCTAATCCATTGGAATGTAATTCAGTTTCGAATGTATTAAAAAATTGACAAAGAATTTCAATTTTAAATATTTGAAACATTGAGAATTTCTAATGAATGAAATCTGATTAAAAGCAATTTATGCACTTTTGCTAATTATTTACGTATTAGTTAATTAAAATTATTGTTTTTCTTTATAAATATTAATTATTATAAAAACAAAATTCGATTTTAAATGAAAGCAATTGAAAGCTAAACGTATGTAAGAAATGTGTTGTTAAATATGAAAACTATTATTTTTGGTTATGTTCTGAAGAATAAATTTGTTGGAAAAGATTGTTTTAATTGGAAGAAGAGAGCCTCGAGACAAACTGAGGTGGGGAGGGGGAGAGGGGAGGGGAGAGTCAAACAGGTTGAAACGGGGGATAAATTAGAGAAGCAATGAGTCTGGAGATGATGTATGGGATTGAGTGGCGTTTTTAATCCAAAAGATATGTTTTTACTATAGATGCTAACTGTAGATAAAAGCTGTTTCGGAATAAACTATACCTGCATTTAGTGTATAAATGACATAATGAGTCAAACATTTTTCTCCTTTTAGTTCGCAATACTTATAATAGGATAGATTGCAAACCAATTATCGTAATGTCAGTAATAAAATTCAATTCATTTATTTCAATTTTAAATTATACAATATTTTCGGAGAAATTCAATTCCAATAATCAATCTTAAAGTGAAAAAACTGATGCAAAAGCGAGCAAATAATGGTCTGATAGAAGCCTTGTTCAGTAGGTTTGGTAGGTTTGGTAGCTGTCAAATGATTTACTGGTTTTGAATTTTCTATTCATTCGTTCGTTTTCTTTAATCAAATGCTTTTTCTAAAACATTAGTAAAAGTTCTAAACAAACAAAACACATAATGAGATAAATAGTCTGCCATTCCTTAGTCTCGAGTCTGCAGTGACGTCCAGCTGATTAAGAGCTGCCGAACGGCATAACAGGAATTCTAAGCAACTGTGAGCTCAAGAGTGAAATAGTGCTCAAAATGTTGTCTTTTGATGCACTTTATTGTTCGGAAGCGTATTAGAGAGCTATCGGTCAGCACTAGTGAACAGAGATATTTCGGTGTCTCTAATGGTCAGTGAGTTAATGGAAATTATCTTTGTTTTAGTCTCAGCACTCCAAGCAATTCAGTGCCAAAGCATTTAGCCCCGGGTCTAATCATGCTTTGCAGGTCAATGTTAACAATATTCAATGGCACGCATTTGCAACTCATCTATTCTAGTGCTGCCAAATGTGCAAATGTGCCCAATGTGCCCAATGTGCCTGGGTACACTGTGTAGCACATCTATCTCATCAGGAAGTTTCATCATTTTAACTGTTTAAACCAAAAATTTAGATTACATTAATTAATGTGCATTTAATTAACTCTGGAGAGCCCACTGACCAACACATCAAACTGTTTTTAAAATTAACCTTTTCTTTATAAAAATTATTCAATAGTTTTAATCTTGACTTCAATTATACATTATTTTTATGATTTTTTCGTGAATCAGATATAAAAATTGTGAATAAATTTCATATAAAAGTTAAAAAAATTTAAGAATAAGACAGTCAAATGAATATAAAATTAAAAACTATTTAATTTGCATTAAAAAGATAAATAAACAAATGAGTAAATTATAATAAAACAATGAATTAATAATAAACTCTTTTGTCTGCAATTTCTATTTATACCGTAAACTACTGTATAGTATAATAAATACAATAAGAGATGAATGAATGTAAAAAATAAGAATTTAGTATTAATTAAATGTCGAAACACATGAATGACAACATTTATCACTTCTAAAAAGCGAAAATTCAATTACAATACAACTGTGCGACAGGTTTTCAAATAAGATATCATTAATTTAAAGGTTATAAATTATAATAAAATGTAACTTAAAAATTACCATCAATTTAAAAACTGTAAGAGCAATGGACATGCTGATGATGATGCTGATCCCGTGCAAACTATCCTATGTGCGCTCCACAAACACCTGAGCGCTTATAAAACGCCTGAATTATATATAAATAAGTAACTCATTCAATAAATTTGTTTAAAAAATAAACTAAATTTGACTACTTTTAAGGTCTTAATTGTCTTAAGTGTTCAGTACTCATCATCAGCACAGTATGCTCGAGCACAGATCTACACGATAGTAGAGTTTATACACCAAATAAAAATTTTAAGTTATTTTTCTCTCGAGTGCACAGACAGTGAATAGATCACAAGTAGAAAAAGAGCATTACGTAAGTCAACTGCAAAATCTGAACTGGAATTATAATTACGAAAAATACGGTTTAAGTAATAGACAGGAAATAAAATAATGCAAAGAGTGCTCTGACTATGAGTTAAAAAACTTTTACAAGAATTAAAAGGTATAAAAAAAATATAAATAGTCTAAACGTCTAAACAGCTGTCTATACGTCTATCGATGACCTCTAAACTGATGCGAAGGAAAAACCAAAGTTTACAAGAAGTTAAAAATAAGAGCTCATACACTGGGATCTACACTAAAAATAATGAAACTGTGCCTCAGAATGAGCATAAATTCAGAAAAATTAAGACTTTCTCACGGTCTGGGATCAGCTGCTTCTTAAGGACAAACTCTTCGCAGTAACGCTTTGGCAGAACGAGACGCGTATTGAAAAGGCTCGAGAGGTACGGGAGAGAGCGAGAGAGGGCAGAGAGTAGTGAAGGAAACTGAATATATTGGGCTTTCTTGGCCTAACGTACGATCTCTAGCACTCCTCTATATAAAGAAAAGTTGACTCACTTTTCAGTTTTGTTTTGCACTTTCCTATCAGAATAATGTGTGCACTATATAGAAGAGGGAATGAGAAGGGGAGAGGGAGGGAGGGAGAGAGAGAGAGAGAGAGAGAGAGAGAGAGAGAGAGAGAGAGAGAGAGAAGTGGAGTACCGATTGGTAATAAAAGTACGTCTCAGAGCCCATAAAGATTTGAATATCAAACCCAAAGTGTATTAGCGTTGAGATGAGGAAAGGGCGCGGAAGTGAACGGGAGTTGTAGTGAAGGTAAGATTGGCTTATAAGTTGGGCCTGGGCTCAGAGCGCCAGATGGTCTTTAAAAAATTAAAAGCAGTGTTGGCCCGGCACAAATAGCCCTTCCTTTCTGTCCAACTGACCACTATTGCCATTACGATTGCAGTACAACAGCGTTACGCGTGCTGTACGTCTTGAGGAAACAACACAAACACTGGGCGCCGGCACACAGGGCTCACAATTAAGCCCCGCACCGCTGCACCACTGCTCGCCTGCTTAACAGTGAAAAATTGAGCTCTGGGTCAAACGCCTGTCCTTTCTATTGTACGAATAGTAAAGACCATCCATTCATCAAACATATGCTTTAAATACAAAATACATCAAAAATATTGTTTCGAAAACTCTTTTTCTGCTAATTCCAAGAATTGGTAATTCATTTGCAAAACTAATTATCAATTTTAACCGAATTTACGATATTTTAAATTTAGAAATATTTGCATAGATTTGAATGTCGAGAAAGTCAATCGAATTGGAAATTATGATAAATGACTTTTAGTGACGATAAACACATTCGGTGTTGTGTTTTGGGAATTCTTCAATACTAAGACATACCTGTCCGACACAACCCGGCATTTAAAGACTATTAACAGTAATGAGAATATTAGGAATATTTAAGAACATTTTGTCGATTTGGTCTTCATTTAAGCCAAAAATCCGGTCTTAATGTCCTATTCATTCACTATTGAGATTATAAACGGTTAGAATCTAAGAGCGCCGGAGAGAGCGCTCATACAGAGTCTGAAACTGTTTAAAGTGGTTAACCATAATTAAAATAAAGACCATTTCCCAGAGGACAGGCGATTGATCAAAACGATTAGACATTTGCAACAACGACTCGAATCTATTCGAACTAAATATTCGGTTTTACTCTACAATCAATGCAATCCCAAACTTGTATAACTTGATTACTAAATATAACTAAATTATTGGTTTTATTATTATCTTAATTATAATGAAAACATTTTATGACTTATTTATTAAAACAACAAAATAATTGAATACAAAAAAGTAATACCAGAGAAGAGAAGCGGAAAATCAAGTTTCTGGTACCGCAAGTGGAGTCGAGAGAAATATATAATTTTTTAAAAATTTATATCAAATTCAACAAAATTGGGTTACAATAGCAGCTGAACTATGATTGTTAACTGACTTCTAAATTATGATTATTTTTTGATAAGAAAATGCATTCGGAGAGCACTGGCGATCGAATGAAACAATTTTTCGGCTAATTCTCAGTCAGGGGTTTGCATCGACACGAACTCGAATGTCACGATCAGAGCACAGAGAGCACTGAAAGCACACTGTGTTTCAGTTTTAACATTTTTGGTACCGAATAATTATATATATAAATGTATTTTAAGACTAGTTAGTAGTCAAGAGTCGATAAGTTATGTAAAATTATACACAAAATAATAAAAAATTATTTTAAGAAAAGGTCGAGAATTAAAATATGAATTCACATGATTCGAAACGAATAACTTTTTATCGATTCAAATATTCAATGAATTTCGTTCGCGATTTATAACACAATTGAGTGCATAATCTCTGCGTTCGACTTAAGCGAGAGAAGACATTTGAATTAGCGCACCGGCAGTATGTGTTGGGTCACAACTTCCTTGTTCTTAAAATGTCTTAACACAAGAAAAACAATTTTTAATTCAAATGCCTCCCAAAACGCACGAAATTGTTCTGATATACCATTTCATGATCTTATAAGTTATATATAGTTATAGTTATATATATGACTTCCAGTCCTATTAGGGAAGGAGTAAATGATTGCCATTATCTGAGACTAGAGTAATAACGACCACAACAGCAATAAAACAAATTTTAATAATAAAGAACAAAATTAACCACTACTTAAAGAATTGAAATATTAATTTCAGATTAAAAAGATATTTGATTTCATTATTAATTTTAATTTCAGATTCAATTCAAATCGATCCTGATCCGAGTAAACTGCATGACTTTATTTAAATTGTTTTATTGCTGTTTCTCATATATTTAACCTATGCTAGATTTATTCTTTATATAATCGCTAAAATGCCATAAATTAAAAATTGTAGTAATAATTGGTTGAATTAAATTTTCTCGGAATAAGTATTTTATTTTTCATACTAAGCCACTTTAAACTAATTTAAATATTATCTAGTTTTAAAAATAAATTTATAAAAATTTTCGGGAATAAAAATTAAATAATATCTAAAGTTATTGTTTTGCGTAAATATTTCAACTGAATTGGATAATAAATTAAGAAAAGTTTTGTTTGTCTGCCTTCTAGGCTCTGATTGACAGTAAGAGTACAATAATTATAATAAATTGAATGATGAATAATATCACTAATACTATCCAATTCTCGGTTTCTCTTCTCTTCACACAAATGCTATAATAAATACGTCTATAATATCGACATTGAGTTTAGTCAGTTTTTTATATCTTTTCTCTAAAAGTAAGATTAATTGCAGTAATTCTAATAAAACTATATATAATACAACCAAAGGCTATGAGTTATACGAATCAAATTTCTTTCTTAAGAAAAAAGATACATAATATATAGCAATAAGATATATAGCAATAAATTAACTTAAAATATCTTCACTCAAGAGTTTATGTGAGAAAATCTTTCAAAAATTCAATACAAAATAAAAAGAGAATAAATTAGTTTAAATCGAAAAGATTGTGATTTAATAGTTTGATATAATAACTGCTGTAATTAATAAGTTACGTTCGTTTGTAATGGCTATGAACTTATTATGTATAGAAAATATTAAAATAATAGCTTGGATTTCCGTTAAAGACTACTCGTGCGGACGAAGCAAACACTCATCACATCCCATCTGTCCCTCAAATCTTGGAGTTGGAGAGAGCGACACAAAAGAGGAAAGTCGTCGAGTATTGAGTATTGTTGGGCAGACTTACTAACCTAATGATACAGATAAGGCCCAAATACAACACTAAAGCTCAGCTATTAATAGATGTGGTCTTTGACAGTGGACTCAAACAAAATGCGTTATTGTTCTTCAGATTATGTGCTATTTCTTACCTCTCATTACTTATTATATTCACTTCGTTTAGCATCAAATTTAGTCGACTTTAGGAAGATTTCGACGAATTATGTTTTCATGTAATTTTAGGCTTAATTCTCAACTCAATGACGAAAATTATAAGTTATTTGGCTTTTGAGGAATTTAATGCCGAAATAATAATTGTGCTCTTAATTAAAGCAGATTATAGTGAGTGCCCAAGCACAATCAGACGACTGTATTATGAAGGTCTGCTCTGTCTATGCTATGGCTGTGGCAATCGCACAGGTATTGGACGACACACTCCCTCAGACCCTCAGAAGCTACGGTTCGTTAAGTGTTGGTTCGTTAGTTAGATCTGTGCAACAGTCGGTATGACTGTAGGCAATGGTTAGCAGTTAGAAGCACAGGTACTGATGGGGGTTTGCATAGCTATATATATACAGAAGTTGTTCTTTTAGTTCTTTTATCGAAGCTATGGATCGCGAGAAGAGTCGAAAGAAAGAGACTTTAGTGGCGAAGACGTGGAGAGCGAGAGCGCACACACCAAAAGAGCAACTGCACCCGAGGCTACGTTCCCACACTAACAACACTTTGCCAGAAGATATTCTATGTTCAACCGAACCAAACCA
>JAQIYC010000958.1:0-10888 GCA_034699545.1 Porobelba spinosa | reverse complement strand
TGCTTTAATTCTGCCTGGTTAACACCAGAGAACGTAAGCTCACTGGTCAGTTAACTTCTTACCAAGTTCTTGAACTGGTATGTCTTATTCTCTCAACAATTCCTTTGCAGACATTTTTCTCTCGGAATTTAAAGTATTATAAAACTTATAACAACTCTAATACTCATATAATATAAGTTATATTGTTTCGAAACACCGAAATGTGTCGAAAAGTGTGTAAGTGTTGTATGTATTGATAGAATTGCATTCCATTCGATCAGGAATTCGCAACTTATTCTCAAACACATAACTGGTTTAGTATTTCTCATAAAATGTGTTTTCAAGACTTGAAATGTCATAAAAATTTTCGGGGATCTGATGAACACGGAATGGAATACCGTTTTGATGTCTAACAAATTTGAAGTACTCGACAATAATCATTATTTTAGTAGAAATTGTTGTATTAAATAAAAAACATTTTATTCGCACTCAATGGCCAATTCACTACTCAGTTATTTGAAGCCATTGGAGCGTTAGTCCCCATCAGTGCTATAAAAGTAAATATAATACAATATCTGCAAATAATTAGGTCAGACATACGGTAGTTGTCAGCTCTTCCACTCTTCCACTCTTCCATACAGTCCTAACGCGAACTCTAAGAAATTTAACACAAATTCCAACAGAAAAGAGAGATTCCGTAATTCAATTTGTCTTATATTGAATCGTATTTTTAGTAAATTCAAGCAAATACTGGACTCCAAGTCCTTTACATTCGATAACTCGTAGATAAATAATATTCTTTGTCTAAGTTTACTCTTTTATTATTTTTCATTATATTTAAGACATATTTCATATAATCTAAAAATATTTTTGAGTGAATCCAAGCAAATGAAAACACTTCGACAGAGAAGAAGGCAATTCCATCGCAATTATGAGCTCTAAAACTAGGTTTTCAACATTAATCAGGGTTTCTACTCATCGCTAATATTAAAAGTATATAAACATTAGATTCTTCATGTGATGAGTCTTAGAAATCGGATTAAATAAAACTCAAATCAAACAAAAACTAAAAATTTTTAAAAAGCAAAACAAAGCAAAAACGAATCAAAAATAACAATATTTACTAATAATTCAATTGATTTAAAGCGAAAATAAAATCTTTTATCTAAACTATAAGCTCTGGTCTAATGGAAGCGCAAATAACAAACAAATCTCTTGTTTTCGAAATCCAACCAATTTTTTATTTTTTTAATTTATTGCAATAAAAATACAAAAATTATACTCAGTTTTAGATTAATAATAAAAAATAATAATTAATTTATTTAAGGTTTTTAATGAAATAAATATTCAAACTTAGTTTATTGAAATAATTGCAAAAATGTGTTATGGTAATACAAAAATATAATAAAGAATAATCTAATTGATATAAATTAGCCTAGATCTATTTGTTCGATTACATTAACAACTTTATTAGACATTTTCAAAATAGATTTTCGATTACATCAAAGAATTGATTAATCATTAAATTGACGCTATTTTCCAAATAGTTAATGCATTTGTATTAATGTTTGAATTATTTTTATATTATTTTATAAATAAACAAAAGAAAACTGTTTTCGACTGAAAATTGAAACCAATTCTCATTAAATACAATGTATATTAAATTTCAATAAATTCTTAATTATAATAAGTTAAATCAATTTTTAAATTTTTAATTAAAAGTTATTTAACAAAAATTCAATTCAAAGTATTAACAATTGAATTAATATTTATATATATTTTTAATCTAATCATAATTACACGAAACTATGAACGGCTGAAACGGAACTAGTTTTGAGTTTTCATGACATTTATGAATCCATTTTGGTTTTACAAATACTAATGATTCGTTTGTAGAACAGGCCTAATATTATTGAAAATAATTGATTAAAATATAACTATTTAATAATTTGTTTAATTAAAAATTGGAGAAATACCTGTTCGAAGTCGTCATTCCACTCAGAATTTGTAATTATATACTTGACTTCTGGCGTTATTTCGTCTTTCAATTGACTAAAAATATTATTATTATTAAAATTAGTTAAATGTTTATCTAATTTAATGAATTACAAATAAATTGTCTAAAGTTTGAATCAAAATAATTAAGAAGTCATAACACAGAAGACGAATCAAAATGAAAACACAATAAAAGGCAAAAATATATAAAATCTCAAATAATATGTTTGCAAATAGAGAATCAAATCGTAAGCAAAAGAAATACTGGAAATACAAACCCGTTATTAGTTATGATATATTGAGTCAATATTTGTTTCTCTTTCTCCTCAAACGGACCGTAAAAATGAAAACATTTTTTCTTAAATATATCTATAGTTTGTGAGTCAATAGTTTTGTCGCATTTATTCTGAGCGCCAGTATTAGTGGTGTTGTCAGCACTGGTCGATTCGTTATCCGTCTCCATGTCGTAAATCTCGTCATTACTTTGCGATTCCCTATCACTGGCATTATCGCCAAAACCGATCACTTCTTTCATTTGGGACTCATCTTCGTCTTCGTCGTCGATATATGCGATTCGTTTTCTATTGGTCGGAACAACCGGTGCCGCCGCCTGTGCTGTACTGTTATTGTCATCGTCCTCCGAGTCGTCAGAGTCGGGACCGTTATATTGACCCAAAATATAACTGTTTTTAAACAAATATTTAAAAATATTTTCAATTAAATTCAATTAAAACTTCAATACTTTCTCCAATAGATGGACTGCTTTTGGTTAAAGCAATCTTCGATCCACTTCTCGCGAACTATCCGTCCGTTTCGGGCCTTGACTTCATTGAACTTCGGAGTGTTTGCAAACGCACAGCTGTTTATAGTTGGGTTAAACCAATTAATTAATCAATTTTTATAATAAAATAATCAAAATTACATCAAATGAGTACAACTCCGATCCCAATCCGACTTATACTTAGCGCCCATTTGTATGGCTTTGTCTCTCAATTGGCTTCTCTTTGGGTTAACAAAACCACTTAAAGCGAAGACTACTTTTGCCATCAATTGATTAAATGGTTTGTCTTTTTGGGGCTTTCGCTGTCTTTTCGGCGGTGACGGACCAGCGCTGGAAGTGTTGGCCGTATTGTTCATCGAAATAGGCTTTGGAATCGTTTCTGAAGTATTTGCTTTGTTTTTAGATTTGACTGAATTGTTAGGAGAGATTGGTTGAGGTTTCGGCGCTTTCGTTGCACTTCCGGTCAATCCTATGGCCGACGCGAGTGACAGACGAGAAGACGCTTTCGATGAGTCATCGTTCGACTGATTCATTCTTTTGGTAAACAGAGAACCGGTGTTTGCGTCGGACTCCTGGTCTCCGTTAGCGCTTCGGAGTCTAAACGGCCCGATGTTTAGCGCCGAAGAAGTGGTCGACTCTTCCATTTCGACCTCATTTTCTGCCGGACTATTGAACCGAACGAATGCTATTCCATAGGACAGTGACTATGGGTTGGGATTAAGAACTCAATTAATAAACATTTAGTAATTGAACGAAAGCACAACATTCGACACAACCTTATTGAAGGGTTGGGTACAGACAATCTTAAAGCGATTCCAGGCCTCCCTCTGCGAGTTCGGCGACAGTTTGTCTTTAGGGAAAACCCGAATTCGATTGCAATTACTTTCGGAATGGCTTTCGGATGGAGTCATGAAGGAAGAGGTGGACAAAAGCACTTGGAATCGAGGCTTCGGGTCCTCAGCCTTGGCCACCAATACCTCGACGAACGCCGAGCAGTCGTTCCCGATCTCTATGCTGTCCACTCTTTCGGGCGCTTTGGTCTCGAGAACGACATACGACGTCTGTTGCCATTCCTCACACTTCCAGGACTTGAAGTCTTTAGTTCTCAACAAATTGTTTGCAAACCATTGCTTTGACTTTCGATTCAAACAAATTATGGATTAGTTGTCAATTCAATTCAATTCAAACAAATGTCTCAAAACTGACCGAATGTTCAGAACTAAAGTCAGAGATTCTCTCGAAACAGATTTGAGGCATAACTTAATCGACACTTAATTCGGTTTGAAATCAAATTTAACGCAAACTCTAAATCACTTACTATTTCATCAAAAAAGCGCAATAAATAAAAAGCTTTACAGAAATTACGTAAAACAATAAAGTATTCTTAAATAACGTTGGGCATATATTGAATTTTATAATTCTCAGGAATAATGTACAATTTTAAATATTATTTTTATTTTAATATATTTATTTTTATTCTATATTATAGAATTTAAAATTTAAAATGTTGCTTTTGCATTATATTAAATTACTATTAAATTATTCCACGCATAAAAATATTAAATTTAAAAATTTATAATTTTAAAACAATTTTAATTAATTTATAAAAATTAGAATAAAAACAGAAATAATTTAATTTGTATAAATAAACTTTAATAAAATTAAAAAACAAAAAAATTATAATTTAATTTAAATGTAATAATTGAATTTATTAAATATTTCAAAAACTTATTAAATTTATATACAAGGATACTTGATTTTAAAAAATAATGTTTAGAAAATACAACCTTAGCAACTATATATTAAAATTTCATCACAACAAACTAATTAACTCAATGGCATCAAAAAATTTGGAAAATCCCCCCTGGCTACGCCGGGAGACTCGCCGGCTTCCAGAAAATTGCCAGCGGTTAAAAACAACCGGCAAATATTTAAGAGTATTTTTGGACAACTTATTTGCTTTAAATCCAGTTAAATTTAGTTAGATTTAAGCTAAATCCAGTTTAAATTTGGTTAAATTACCGTTTTGGCGCTAAAAATAGCCACCATGATACTACCCTTGGAGCAACCTTACTTTTGGAGGAACCCTACTTGATCCCTCCTAGGATTTAGGGCTAAATTTTTAGGTTTTACCCTACCTGATCCCCCCCTGACTTGGCTGACCGTCAACATGTCTGTTTTTATGTATTGTTTTACTTAACTAATAAATAATATTTTTAACGTTACGTTTCAGTATTGGAATAATTATTTTAAAATGAATCATTAATAGCAAGGTTAGTCAATATCAGCCAAGCTTGTGGTTCAGATAGGGGTAAATAACTCATTTTTTCATTAAATCTTAGGGGGGGGGGGTCTAGATAGGGTCAGCTCAAAAGCAAGATGGCGGGTTCCCGTCTATGCGCCAATCACCTATTTTGTTCGCAAAACGCGTAATTAAAACGGATTTAACCGGATTTATCATAAATTAAGCTAGATTAAGATAGATAGCTAGATTTAACTAAATTTAAACCGGATTTATCTTTAATTTAGATAAGTTAACTCCATTTCTACAAAATATGGGGGAAAGTTTGCGGCCGACTTAGGACCTCCCACCCCCACCCCACCCCACCCCCATTGGCCAACTCTGTTTAAGATCAAATTTAAGCCCAAATCCTATAATTTCAAAGTTAGAAAAGAATCAACGATTGCATCACAAAGTGTCGTATATTATGGCAACAAATGTCGTCATCACTAGTGAATCCAATAGCGAATCGACGCGTATTTGTATTGACATTAAGCCATCAAACGCTGAATCAGAAACAGATTTCGACGCGATTTCGGATTTTAATTCATTTATTGTATTTTTGTGCAAATATTTGAATAACAATCGAATAATTAATTTGTTAAGACATTCAACACTTGTTTTGCAATCGATTCTAACGAATAGATTAGTTTTGTGTTAATATTTGAAAACATCAGTCAAAACAGGTTTTCCGGCTTTGGCTCCAAAACAACAATTCATTAATTAATTGAGTTTTCATCGAATTTACAAATTTGTCGTTCATTTCAAAACTCAATTCATTTGTCAACTAAACGAGTGATCAGTGACTGACCGAAACCTAACCACAAAATATCGGTTTGTATTGAAATTATTTCCAAATTTATTATCAAATTAACTGATCGTCACTTCTATTGTTAACAATTAAATCAATTTTTATATTTATAACACTTTTCATACATTAATAGATTAGATAATTAAACAATTAATCAATTAATCAAAGCATTAGACAATTTAGAGACAAAAGTAAATAAATAAATACTTTTGTATATTGTGTTGATTTAGTGGCAATAAAACAATTGAATGTTTTTAAACTCTTCTCTCATTTCATTCAAATGTAAAAATAGATTAAATTATTTTCATATCTTATCGCGAAAATAGGTTTTGGTTTCGATAGTATACGTGATATAAGACATGAAGACCTGAAACACCCAATTGTGTCGACGACTAACAGGACTTTTAGACAACTCTTCAATTCAAACAATATGTGACTCAAAATGTTTTGATATTTATTCAACAAAATAGACAAAAAACTATTAATTGTTAACTAATTTCATAATCAAAGCAATGAAAACATTAAACACCGGTTTTCCTACAATTAATAATAAAACGGAAAACCATATCGAAATGGAGGCGCGACCTACCAGTGCTCTTCAATCGCTCAAAACGACGGCTTTAATCATATTTATTGCTTTGATATGTTCTGTGATATATAGACAATATATTTCTAATTCGATTAATGTCGACATAAAAGCACCGAAAGACAAGACAATAGCCGACGAGTTTTGGCCGCAACCGCCGGCGCAGAGGCCGTCGGACAGCAGTTCTTGCGCTCAATTCCTAGATTCGATCGAAAGCCTGCATTTGGATGACTTCGAGCCGATCGGCGATCAAAGCGCGACTGACTTGACATTGGCTCAGATCTCGACTTTCAATAATTTACATTTGGGGCCACGGATTCAGTCCATCGTTCGAATGGATTATTTCAAATTCGTTAAACTAAACCTTCGGCGCAAATGCACGCTATGGCCAGACAGTAGTAAATGCGTTCTCAAGTAATTCAATATTTTCTAAAATACATTTTTAATCATATTTTTACTTCATCTTATCGAAGGCTATTATTTTACACTTTTTGTTATTTCCTTTATTTATATTTTAATTGTATTTTCATAAAATGGAAAATAACCACAATTTTGCGTTTGCAGGGACTGTAGTATTCAGTTATGCGATGAATCACAACTTCCAAAGTCTATTATAATGGAAGAAAAAAGCGGTAAATCATAATTGAATTCAATATTATAACTCTTATAAATGATTTGCAATTTTGTCTATTTATGAAACACATCATTCATTAAAAAGTCCTCATTTTTCGCTTCCGTTTAAACTTTTTATTTAAAATATATTTTTATTCTATTCTTTAAGTTTAATATAATTTTAATCAAAATATGTTTTAGTTTTTTTGTAAATTTAATAAAAACTATTTCACCAAAACTTGTAATTTTAAAATCTGAAGAAAAATGAGTGAAAAAAGTGTCAAAAATATAATTTAAAGCGGATTTATAGCGCTTTCGAACTCTAAAACCTTTTAATACATTTGAAAACTTCACTCTTCTATAGATTCGGCCAAAACGAGTGCCGATGAGTGTCCGACAGATTCGGAGCAAAAGTTGTCTCAAATCGATCGAACCGTTTCGTCGACACATATTGAGGCCATGAATACACTCTTCGATTGCACTGAAGATGACTCAGAGGGCGCACAGTATTATGATTTGCTTTTAAATCCGGAAAGATTTACAGGTATTCGATGTCATTAATCATTAACTAAAGACTCGTTTTTCATAAAATAGTATTATTTTGAAGGATATAGTGGAGAGACTTCGCACCGGATTTGGCGATCGATATACGAAGAAAATTGTTTTTTGCAAAAGCAAAGCAATCCGTTCTCATTAGACCTCTTCTGTTATGAGGAGAGGATATTCTATAGAGCGATATCGGGATTACATTCATCTATTAATATACATCTCTCGGCCTTATATCACATGATCGACGGCTCCTTTGCCCACAACACCAAAGAGTTTGTCAAACGATTTAATGGTATTTATGTCAACATTTTGATTAGATTTTTCAATAATTAAATCAATTTATTCGCAATTTTTAGGTAAAACCGAATATTTAAAGAATTTATTTTTTGTATATCTAATCGAATTGCGAGCACTTCATAAAAGCGAACCCTATTTGTTGAACAAAGCCAACTGGCAGTCCAGTGGCGACTCGTCGATGACTAAAGACGCCATTAAGGACTTGCTCCGCACAGTCAGGTCTCACATGTTCTGATGACTCATTTTGAAACTTATATATTACAACAAATGTCTAATCGATGTCTAATTTGTAGGAAATTCAAGTATCACTTCAACGAATCGATTCTCTTCGCACAACAGCCACCAACTGTTGCGCAAGAATTCGCCGAACATTTCCATAACATAACGACAAATATTATGGATTGCGTGGCCTGTGATAAGTGCCGACTCTGGGGTAAAGTGCAAACACATGGCCTGAGCACTGCCATCAAGATTCTGATGGCCAAAGACATCGAAAAACTCAAATTACACAGACATGAGATCACATGTCTGGTGAACGCATTGGCCCGACTGTCCAATAGTATCGCACAGTTAGATGTCTTCAAGAGATTGCTATTAAATTAAATTAATTTAAATTCATTATTATATAAATGTTTTTATATATTGTATTGAAAAATACTAGAGTTTTATTGATTGATACGAATTGTTAAATATATTATTTATTTATGTCTTTATTTCGAATATATTTTATTTTAACTCAAAAAGCTTTTTAAAGCATTCTTGAGATTATTTATTATAAAAAGTAATTTAATTAAAATTTTAACACAATTTCGATAACATTTTATCGTTTTTTAAATTAAGATTTTTAAATAAATTATTGTATATTTGATAGAATGCTCTGACTATAGAGACAGCTATTGTTTAATACGAATAAATTACAAATTGTTTGAGTTATAAGTTATAACTTATAAGTGCTGTTAATATTAAATTAAAATTTTAATTTGTCATAAATATGCTGTGAATTGAACTTAAGTTTGAATTAATCGCTCGACAGAGCAGTTATGTGTTGACTGACTCGAGAGTCTCGACATTTGACTCTTATTTAAAGATTTGGAAAATATTCAAATCGAAAAATTTAAACTTTTATTAAACTGTATTAAAATCTCAAATAAGTTGTTTGAAAATATTTTTCACTTTCAAATCATAACAAAAATCAACCTTTTAGTCAGGGATGTCGAAGGTCAGTCGATCCTGGGATGGGATAAGGGGTGGGTATGACTCAAAATTTTGGCCAAAATCTGCGGGTATATGCAGGGATATGACCAAAAAAGTTCAAATTTGCCTTATTTTTACACTTTTTACCTGGATTTAGACTGAATTTAAACCGGATTTAAATTTAAATTAAATTTAACACAATTTAACCCAAATTTATTAACCCAAAGTTAAATTTCGAAAAAAAGACACACAAAAATTTGCCGGCCGCCTTCTGGGGGTCCTCTCAGCTAAACCAGTTTGTTTTTATCGAGCTAAACCAGACATAACTAATGGGGGAGGGTGGTTCGGGTCTACCACCCCCTCCCTCCGGGGGGGGGGGGGTTTGTCTCTCACCCACTTTTAGGATTTGAAAAAATAAATCATCATTTACTCATAGCTGAACACACCCTGGCCTCACCAAGTTTGATTATGAGTTTACTAAACTAATTCCACAAAATAGTTATGTTTGTCATATCAGAGTATTGAGTAAGGTTGGCAAAAATACTTTAGACGTATAATACGTCAAGTATTATTCACGTATTATACACGTATAATACTCGAGCATTTTTACTATACATGTGGGGAAAATACCAATTATACAGTAAATTAATAAAATATAATTTTAAAAACAAGTTTTAGTTTTTAATTTCAGTTTAAATTAGAAGATTATTTGTTAATATAACTAAATTAATTAATATTTTGGCTGATTTTAATGTTAAAACCTTTAATTTTTAAAAGGTAGATTTTTTCAAAATTAAAAATAGTAAAACAGAAACAAAATAGATTTAAATTTAATTAATAATTTTTAAATTTGATTTAAATTCTATTCCTATTAATGATTATTACTAATTAGTGTATAATTATTAAATTTATTCATTAATAAAAATTTGTAGCCAAATCTCATTAATTTAATAAAATACACGTATTATACGTACTATACAAGTATAATACGTGTATAATACTTGACCAAAATATTTTTGAAGTATTATGCCAACCTTAATTTTTAACCAATTATTGGCTTTAATATAATAACACGACTCACCGGCGGCCGAATCGATAATTGTCGGCGAATAAAGATACGCGTCTTCTGTGTCCGAAATATATCTATAAGTTTGCGCTACAAGAAAACCATTCGAATGTGGCGGTGGATACTCGGGTCCACTCGAGTGGTTGCCAATACGCCATTGGTATGACTTGTTGTCAGACGAATATGAGGCGTATGTAATGAATCGACACAATGTACTGTTGGCGAAGTCACACGAACCACAATCCGCTTCATCCGCACCATTCGAACAGTCCTTCACTCCATCGCATACTTTGGACATTGGAATCGATTCGTTTTGACTGCATTTAAACATTTTTATATCCGTCGGACAGTCGCCCGACTCTATGGATATGTCGTCGACTGCTATAATCGCTATATTATAGCCCACGTCTCCCACCTATTCAATCAAGGTAATTAAAATTATATTATAACAATAATTATACTCCATTTATTGAAATGTATTAACCACAACAGTTGAGTCAAAATTATTATAAAATACTGCAATAACCAGTAAGACTACAATAAATAAAACTGTTAAGTTTCATTTTAAATAATAAATTATTTGTATAATTTATTATAATAATTATTAATTAACTTAAAACATATATTAATATATAAAATATAAACTAACCAGGTAAAACCACATACTAATTGAATTTGGATTAATTGGTTTTGCCGTCACTTTAAACTCAGTCCACGTCGTGGTGTCAGTCAATACT
>JAQIYC010000957.1:0-10890 GCA_034699545.1 Porobelba spinosa | reverse complement strand
TTAATTCTAAATTATATATATATTTATTTTTATTTATTTGACCGAGTTTAAAATGTTTAACAATGTACATTAATCTATTAATTAAGGTTAGAATTTCTAAAATTATTCAAAAATTTATGTTATTTTTATAATTATTAATAGATTTTATCGAATATATTGATTGCATTAAGTGTTTGCGATTTAATTAATGGAATTATTATATCTTTGAATACCAACTCATATCCCGTCTTATATTTGACACCATTTATCAAATTAATCACTTTTGTAAGTAATTGTTTAAATTTTTAAAACTTTAATTTCAAATGATTTAATTTTTGAGCCCAGACTCTCTCAACACTACTTATATACTACAGTCGCGTAAAAGGGTTTTCCAGATCTGTTCCGCTTTTCTTCTTCTGGTTATTGATGACAATCGCCGGTGCAGTCACTTATCGCTCAATATTTCTATTGATTTACTCAAATGTAATAAAATTAAAAATTAAATTCCAATTAAAAGTAATTTAATTTTAATTATTATTGAATATAAAGAGCGAATACGACGGACAAACAGATAACTTCACATTTGCGACTAAACTAGCGTTTGTGCCAATCGTGTTCTTACAACTACTGCTCTCATGTCTTTCAGATACCGGGCCCTATACACACCAGCCCTATACACACGCGCCGAAAAAAGTTGACTTTACATTGATTCCAAAATTAATTATTTATTTTATTTTGTTAACAATTAAAATTAATTTAGTTATAACTTAACAATAGAAGACATGTCCTGAAGGGAGAGTATCTGTGCTCTCCTTACTGTCGATCTGGTGGGCGAATGCACTCATATTTGTAGGTTATAAGAGAGCCCTAACTGTAGATGATTTGTGGCAATTGGACGAACAAAACACAACTCAATATAATTCGCAATTATTCCGCAAACATATAGAGCTGAACCAAATCGGAAAATATAACACAATTTTATGGGCAATAATGAGAACCTATTGGTTTAGTTTCTTCGTTTTGGGTGTACTGATGCTTGTGCTGAGCTTGGTCACATACGGCAACCCAATTATTCTCAACTTTCTAATTGACTACATGTCTGAAGACAGTCCAGAACCAGATTGGCACGGGTACATTTACGCCGTCACTATGTTTATGGTACCAATGATCGAGTTTTTACTCGAAAATCAATACGAAATGTGTTACGAATTGATGTCATTGAGAATCACAGCCAGTCTTACGAATGCTATTTACAAAAAGGTTTGATTTCGAAGTTCTTTAATATTTTAAACTTAAATACATTTTTCAATTTTGCAATTTATTCTATAAGAGCCTACGCCTGTCCAGCACTGGACGTAAAGAATTTACAATCGGAGAGATAGTGAATCTGATGGCTATCGACACCTCCCGTATCGTTGAGTTTTTGGAAATGATACACGAGATGTGGGGTTCGCCCCTACAGATTGCTATCGCACTTTACCTCTTGTGGGAACAGTTGGGCATCGCTACACTTGCAGGTATGAGTGCTTTTAATTAAAATTTAAAACTATTAATGAAAATGGCGTCAATTTGATAGGTTTGGCTGCACTGCTGCTTCAGTTGCCAATCAACGCCTATATAACCGCAAAAATGCGTATAATTTCGAACCAACTTATGTCGCATAAAGATCACAGAATTAAACAAATGAATGAAATTCTAAGCGGAATTAAAGTGTTGAAACTCTACGCCTGGGAGTCATCATTCGAAGACCAGGTGACGAACAAAAGGAACCAGGAGATTAAAGAGTTGACCAGAAAAGCATATTACCAAGGAGCCAGTACATATTTGATCAATTCGGCCACTTTTATGGTTAGATAAACAACAAAAAATGAGGAAATGTGTTATAAACTGTATTTCGTGTTTAGGTCGCAATCGCCAGTTTCGCGACTTATATACTAATGGACAGCAATAATGTGTTGACTCCACAAAAGGCATTCGTCTCTCTGGCCCTCTTCAACCAACTCAGGGGTCCTCTCATTCTCTTTCCCCGACTTATTGCTTACTATGCGATGGTTTGACATTTGTTTAATTAAACTTATATTTAAAATATAATTTATGCAAAAATATATAAATAATTCTATATATTATAACTTAGACTTATATAACTTGACTTGTTCGTTTTTACTTAGTTTTCGGTTTCACTAAAACGAATGAATAAATACATGTCCGGCGATGAGATCGACCCGAAGTCTATAACACACGACACCAATAAGGAAGAGGCGATTGTTGTCGAAAACGCGTCGTTTCGTTGGACGGAATCAGACGTTCAAACACTGAATGACATAACACTAAAAGTGCGCAAAAATGAATTGCTAGCAGTGGTCGGTCAGGTCGGC
Source organism: Porobelba spinosa (assembly GCA_034699545.1). NCBI lineage: Eukaryota > Metazoa > Arthropoda > Arachnida > Sarcoptiformes > Damaeidae > Porobelba > Porobelba spinosa. The sequence goes on along the minus strand of JAQIYC010000957.1, from coordinate 8,536 downwards.
GCCGGCAAGTCGTCTCTCATTTACGCCCTTTTAGGCGATATGTTTAAAGTGAAGGGAAAGGTGAATATGAGCGGCAGTATTGCATATGTGCCACAACAGGCGTGGATTCAAAACGCGACGATCGCTCAGAATATCGTTTATACGAATCCGTTCGACCAAAACAGGTTGAATCGAGTCGTACGGAAGTGTGCGCTCACTCAAGATCTGCAGATATTGGGCGGGGGTTTGGACACTGAGATTGGGGAGAAAGGCATCAATTTGTCCGGTAATGCCATTTGTTTATTGAATTACAGTTTAATTTTATTTCAAGTAATAATAGTTTTCAAATTCAATGCATTTATAAAACATTTTCTAATCCAATGCGAAAAAGGCGGACAAAAGCAAAGAGTATCGATGGCCAGAGCCTGCTATGCGTCCGCAGATATATATTTACTGGACGACCCGCTATCGGCACTGGACGCCAATGTAGGCAAACATGTCTTTGATAACGTGATTGGTCCGAATGGTATGCTTAAGGATAAGACTAGAGTTCTGGTGACGCACAGGATATCAGTGCTGTCCCAATGCGACCAAATAGTAGTCATGAAAAACGGGTTAATCTCTGAATTCGGTTCTTATAAGCAATTGTTGCAAAATAGGGGACATTTCGCCGATTTTCTAATGAATCACATTATAGAGGGAACCGATGAAGACATCGATGAAGAAGAGCTTAAACTTATTGACGAAGTGATTAAAATCGATAAAATTAAGCGTCAATTGTCGCGAACTATGAGTAATATGAGTAACGGCTCGAAAGTCAGTGTAAATCAAGAATTGCTTCAAAAGGAAAAACAATTGAAAAAAATGTCAAAATTAGTCGAAACTGAAAAGTCTGAAACCGGATCAGTCAAGTGGACAGTGTATTGGGATTACCTGAAACGGGTCGGTATGATCGGCGGGTTTGCAGTTCTCTTCTCTTATATGGGAACGACTGTCTTCAATGTGGCCGCCAGTCAGTGGCTGTCGCTCTGGAGTGACGACTCAAAAGACGCACAACTAGTGAACGACATTCGGTGGCGAAACACAAGACTTATCATATATGGAGTGTTGGGTTCGGGAGAGACACTATTCCTACTCATATCGACCATTACGTTGAATTTGTCGACTCTGAAAGGCGCCCGTATTTTGCACAACGATATGTTGCACCGGATGTTTAGAGCCCCGATGGCTTTCTTCGATACGACACCAATGGGTCGAATACTGAACCGTTTTTCCCGAGATATTGATGTTTGCGATACTGTTCTCAATTTGAATATTCAGATGACTCTAACCCAAACATTTCGGGCCATATCTGCCCTTTCGATAATGGCTATCGAAATGCCTTTCGTTTTGGTGGCATTCATACCGATAGGTGTTCTGTATATTGTTGTCCAACAGCTCTATATCCCGACATCGCGTCAATTGCGTCGAATTCAGTCAACCACTAAATCTCCAATTTATACCCATTTCTCGGAAACCCTTTCGGGTGCGACCAGTATTAGAGCGTATGGTTCGGTCGACAAATTTATAGATGAATCGAACCGAAGGGTTGACACAAACCATAAGAGCACGTATTCGTCGGTAATCACCACAATATGGCTTTCCTGTCGAATGGAATTCTTGGGAAATACCATTATATTTGCCAACGCTTTATATGCAGTGCTATCCCGGCGCACATTAAGCCCGGGTGTGGTCGGTCTCACACTTAGCTATTCGATGACAATTACCCGAGTCTTGAGTTATTTGATTTGGGGAACGACTCAATTGGAAACCAATATTGTTTCGGTTGAGCGATGTTTGGAATATACGGAAACGCCGGAAGAGGTTTGGATTGGTTTTGATGTTTACATTTAGTTTATATTTTAATGATTTTAACTTTTAATTAATTAATTTGAAGGCTTTGCGGCACAAACCAGAAACACGACCGACCCATGACTGGCCACAAAACGGTTCAATTCGTTTTGAAAGCTATAGCACTCGATATCGCGACGGATTAGAACTAGTGCTCAAAGATATATCTTTCCAAATAAGCGCCGGATCTAAAGTAGGAGTCGTTGGTCGCACCGGTGCCGGAAAGTCATCTCTTACTCTGGGATTATTCCGTCTCATAGAGTCGGTAAACGGCGCCATACATATAGATGGCGTCGATATCAGTTCCATAGGTTTATACGACTTGCGGTCGCGGCTCACAATCATACCACAGGATCCGGTGCTATTCGCCGGCTCTTTGCGACTTAATTTAGATCCTTTTGAGACGCACTCGGACTCCGAAATCTGGTCGGCATTAGGATTAGCGCATTTGAAACATTTTGTTGAATCACTGGCGCCGGCACTTAATTATGAGGTGTCGGAAGGCGGCGACAATCTGAGCGTTGGTCAGAAACAACTCGTCTGTTTGGCCAGAGCTTTGTTACGCAATTCAAAGATCATTGTCTTAGATGAGGCGACGGCAGCCGTTGATATGGAAACGGATCAACTGATTCAGAAGACAATCCGTCGAGAGTTCAATGACTGCACAATCCTTACGATCGCTCATCGGTTGAACACAATTCTAGATTACGATAGAGTTGTGGTTCTGAGCGACGGAAAGGTCGCCGAATACGAGTCGCCGCAAGTGCTGCTCAATGACCACAACTCTATCTTTTATTCTATGGCTAAAGACTCGGCACATATATAGAGGCAATCAATTGATACATATTTTTGAAATTTAAAAAATAGTGTTTTATTAATCAAAATATGATTAAAAATCTGTAAATTATTATTATTTACTCAAATTTACACAATTTTTAATAATTTATTATTTTAAAGATTTATTTTCTCTAAATTGTTAAGTAATTCCATAAATAATAAACAAAACACTTAAATATTGATTAATAATTAAAGAGTTATTTATTAAGAAATTCATGAATGTATTGGTTAACTAAATCCGGTTTATCAATGGGTGTCCAATGAGAGCAGTCGTCAATCATTTTAATGGAATAGTTGTCACAAGACTTACAGCTATCGTAAGCCAGAGATGAAGACAAAGCGATATCTTTTTTACCCCAAATGACAAGAGTTGGCGAAACTATTCGCTTGTTTTGGACTTTCATTAGAAACTCTTTACCGTAATTGCGCTGTAAGGCCCGGTAGTAGTTAATTGGGCCGGTCAGAGCGCCCGGTTGGCTGAAGTAGTATTTATAGGCCTCGATGTCGTCTTTGTTCGAAAATTTTTTTAACAAAATATCGAATACATGTAAGTCATTGCTGCGGAATCGGAGCTCTGGCAGGTATGGCAGGTTGAAGAAGAATACGTACCTATTGGGTCGACAACTAATTAATTAAATTATATTTTTCTTACAATCAATTCATACCAAGACATGAAGAACTGCTTCCAATTTGTTTCAATGCTTTGAATAAATGATTTAATATTGGGTGCATTGCATACGATATGTTTGTCGACTAATTCTGGGTAATGTGCGGCAGTAAGCCAGGCCACCAAACCGCCCCAATCGTGCGACACAAGTATGCATTTCTTTTTGCCCAACCCGTGAACTACATCCCTCACGTCGTCGACCAGTTTGTCGACCGAATAATTCTCAACTCCTTTAATGAGTTTAGAATTATTCGATTAATTTGAGAAATCAATTAATTAATTGTTTTACCAATTGGTTTGTCTGAATCTCCATATCCTCTCATACTTAGAGCGACTGTAAAATAATTTTGACTAAATTGAGTCAATTGGTGTCTCCAGGAATACCACACTTCGGGGAATCCGTGAAGGAATAACATCAACGGCTTATTCGGATCGCCATTCGATACGTAATGAAGTTTTATATTCTTTAGTTTAGAAATTTAATTATTTTTAAAATCTCAACATTTCTAAACTTAATTTTTACAAATAAACACCAATTATAAACTGGCAAGGACAAATTGCAAATTGTTGTCAATATAAACTTTATAAACTATCATATTCAATTAAATAATATTTTAATTTTACGACAGCACATATTTTAATAAAGTAAAATCAGTTTAATGTGCAATTTAATATTGCCGGTTTGCGTATGTACTGTATATGTATACTATTAACTTACATTACACTGAATGAACTGATGTTGACCCAGGTTTTTATTGAAGAGACAATTTGGTGGTTGTAATCGAGTATTAACTTTAAAAAACTTTTTCCTGTCTTTTATAATCTGAATAACAGATCCAAAGAGAGTGAGTCCGCCATAAACTGATGCCAAACCAAAGCTCATTAAATAGCCTCTGATTGTGCCGATCGGGAAGAGCCAAACAGGTGTTATCATTGTTGCGATTGTTGGTTAATATTTTTAGCGCAAACTTTATGTTTAAACTTAGTTTTTAATTAATTAATACATATATTACTTAAAACCTTTATAATTTCAAATTAATGTTGTACTTAAAGTAACTTTTATATTTAAATTCAAATTCAAATATTAGTACATTTGAAGATCAAATGAATGCATAGTCAAGTATAAAATAAACATTACATTCAAACATGTACTTAATATATAGCCTTGAGTTAAGAACAGAGATATTAATTGACTTTGAGTAAAGAGGATTTTATAATAGGGGTTGGCACAAATACACTTGTTTACAATTGGATTTTAAACTAAATTAATTGAATTTAAACCGAAATGGTGAGGGGCAACATTTTCACTCTTTGTGGTGGTGTGACTACCATTCCTGGTTAAAACAAAGTAATAAGCAATAATAAAGTAATACTTAAAGTTTTCTGTAATAAAATCAAATTCGACTGTATTGTACAAATATTTATTAATTGCTCAATACTCAGATAAAACTTGCTTGATAACAATAATAAGTACAGTACAACATATCTCAATATATTTGACTAAACAATTATTTTAATATTTATGGTTTTTATTTTACACTTATTTTTGTTTTAAAAATTATAACTTTAAAAATGCCAAATAATGAGAGATTGTGTCGAATTTGTGGCGACAAAGCGATTGGTAATTGTTTCGGTTTAATAATAAATTTAAAAATATAATTTGTGTTTAAATAAAAATTGTTCTAAATTTTCGAATTTTTGATTTAATGATGTGTTTATATGAACTTTTTATATTATCTCGTCAATATTACTAATTGTATATTATAGCTTAAATCAAAATTTTAAAATATGTTCTAGGTAAAAATTTTGGAGTTGTTTCGTGCCAGACATGCAAAACATTTTTCAGGAGAAATGCATCAAAAACTGATGTAAACGTAAATTTAATTTTATATTTAAATTTTAAAAACAAGTTATTTTAATTAAAATTCACGTTTATTCAAATATAGGAATTTAAATGTAAATTCGAAAACAATTGTGAAATCAATATCGAAACGCGAAAAGAGTGTCGAAAATGTCGATTAAATAAGTGTTTTGCGATTGGAATGAAAAAAGTTAATACTTTTTAAATACAATAAAGTTAATTACATATTAAAATTTATTAAATATATTATTTATTAATTTGTAATAAATTTTAATTCAATTTAGTCCTGGATTTTGTCTGAAGAAGAACTGAAAATTAGAAATAAGAAAATTATAGAAAATCGTAAAAAACGGCAAAAGTTTAATGAATTTTCAATAGAATATAATTCTAATACAAGTCTATCATTCAATTCAACATTTGATTCAAATTCAAAAGAAACAGATTTTTCAGAAATAGTCGAAAACAATGACAACAACGAAGAAGAGAATGATTTAACAATTAATGAATTTATGAATACTTTCGATACAAATATTGATATTAATAATTGCATTGAAAAGTCACCAGAATTTGATTCATCGTTGGTTCGGGTGATTCCTCAACCCATAACTGATTACAGCAATACATTGACCGAATCGGAGGGCAATCTCTTAACTGAATTGTTTAGAACAATACGAATGACACGAATCTCTGTAACGAAAATCACTTCAGAGGCGCACAGTTTTATGGATGCCTTCAAAGTAATGACTCTTAAAAGTATAAAACAAATGCCAAAAATTGTCAATTCGTGTCAAAATCTAAAAGCATTCGACAGTATTTGTGCGAACGATAGGATATCTCTTATAAAATACGGCGCAATTGAGATGATATATGTCTTTTCGGTCAGAAATTATTGCATTGAAAGCAATTTATGGACTATTCCATTGGTGAGCATATTATTCGAAATATTTGCTGAATTAATGTTTACTATTTAATTAATTTAAAATGTTTACTGGAATACCTAAATTATATTTATATAATATGTTTAAAATATTGTGATGCTAAATAAAACTAAGTTATAATAATAAAAATATTCCAGGTAAACATAATTTATGATTGCTACCTGAAAATTTTATTTTTAATTATAACTTAATCTTGTCATCACTTCCCACCCTATTTCCGAAATTCCATAATTCTAAAATTTAGATTGATTACCTAGTATATTTATAATAAATGTTTATAAAATAAAACTTTCAAATTGCAGGACAACAACAACACAACTATTTTAAATCTAAATTTATTGAAAGAATCGATTGAATTATATTCAGGACATAAAAGGTTTTTACAAAACATCGCTCATAAGTGGGATTCGGATGAAAATATTCTCGATTTGGTATTTGACTTAAATTAACATTTATTTTAATTTATCGGTTATTTATTTAAGTTATTTATATTTACAGTTATCCGCAATCGTGTTATTTAATCCCAATCGACCCCATCTTTTACACAAAAACTTTATTCAGTAAAACAATTATTAATTTTTACTTTAATTTTATTTTAATTATATAAATATTTTTAGATTTAAACAAAACATTTATCTCTATTTACTTCAACGCTATTTGCAATTGAAATACCGATCGGAATCTGAGGCGAAGTTGAGATTATGTCGATTAATGCAAAGTTTAGATGATTTATATATTTTGAACCAAAAACATATTCGAAACTTTTCATCAAATAATAAGCAATACTTTTCGGAATTACCACTTTTACGGGAAATATATGATTTGTCTTCTGCTCCGCATAATTCACTTCAGTTTGGTTTCAATTAAAAATAATTAACAAATTTAGTTAAATAATTAAACATAAGTTTAATAATGTATAGTATAGGCAAAATATTAATATGATATACAAGTATGTAATTAATATTTAGAAATTAAATTTAAATTTTATAAAACGTATTCAAACTTAAAATAATTATTTATATAAATATGAATCAAATTAATAAAATATTAGATTTAGTTTAAAACAGTTAAAATTGCACTTGATTAACTTATAAATAACAAAATGTTAAATGTGAACATAATCAAAATTAAAACTGTTTTTGGTATAAACTCTACCTGATCCCCACGTGGGTTTAGACTAAATTTTTTAGAAAATATTCTACCTGCCTTGGTCAACTATTGACATTTTTGATATTTAAGTTTGTTAAATTAAAACTTAAAGAAAATCTATTCAATATTAAATTTATTTCACAATTATTTTATATAAAAACTGGTATTTCAACACTTACTCAGTCTTATTGTAAACTTATTATTGACATCAGAATTGAATTTAACCTTGATTATGATGCAATAATTATATTTACATTGTTTGTGACATTCTGAGTGACATTGGTGAAAGTCAATAGTTTCAATTTATTTTTGCGTTAGATTATTTTGATTAATACAGGTAAAACTGTACTTGTTTGTTGTTTAATTTTAAACTGTAAATAAATATGTTTACAAAATATTAATAAAATAAAATAATTTAATTAAACTTAGAATCAAAGCAATGAGTGACGATATAAAAATATGTGGTGTATGCGGAGACCTGGCGCTTTGTAAGTTTATTTGCACAGTGTAAATTAATTTTAAAATATTTTGTATAAAAATAATAATAATAATTAACTTAATATTAAAATTATATTAAATTTTAATTAAATAAAACATTAAAAATTAATTAATAAACTTATTTAAGACAACAATTTCGGTGGCATTTCGTGCGAATCGTGTAAAATATTTTTCCGAAGGAATGCAATAAAAATTGAAGTAAAAAATTTAAAGATTTATTTATTTAATAGTAAAATATATGCCTTGTTGATTTTTAATTGCAGGAATTTAAATGTTCACTGGGTAATAATTATAATAAGTGTGAAATAAATGTTGAGACCAGAAAAAATTGTCGGAAATGTCGATTGAAAAAGTGTTTTGCAATTGGAATGAAAAATGTAATAATTTTTAAAGTTTTTAATTTTAATTAATTTTAATTTTAATTTAGATATGGATTACAACTGATGAGACACCGAATAAAAATATAACGAATAAAAAGTTTAATTATTTTCCCGAAATAAGTAATCCGACGACAAGTCAATCATTCGATTCAACAATTCATACAAATTGTGAAAAAATAGATATTTTGTCGCAAATACTCGAAAATAATATAACGAATGAATCAATAGATTTAGAGATTAATGAATTCGTTAATAGTTTTGAAACAAATATAAGTTTAAGTAATTCGACTCAAATTGAAGCGGCAATTGAGTCACCAATAGTTCGGGTGATTCCCCG
>JAQIYC010000956.1:0-10890 GCA_034699545.1 Porobelba spinosa | reverse complement strand
AATCTAAATCGAAATAATGAATTGATGCAGAATATATTGTTTAAAGTGTGAGCGAGGCTACAATGACGTTCAAGTGTGAGTCGAATACTGGTAATAACCCGTTTCTTTCTCGATATAATTAATATCCAGGCATATTATATACTAAAAATTAAACTATAATTAAAATTGTATTTTAATTGCTTATAAAGAATTCTATATTAAATTTTTAATACTTTAATTATATCAAAAATTAATTTTTATAATTACTACAAAGTGTTAAGACCCAAATAAATGTTTGAACAGAATAAAATAATAACAATTTTATTATTAATGTTAATTGTATTAAGTTTTATAATGAATATCAAACCAAATGTCATAGACTTTTGTAACGGCGGCTCCAGAATCGATAGCATAACTAAATTAACAAACGGTTCGCTATTTCTAACGAGTGGACAGTTTTATTGGATTCTAAATAAAAACGATATTTTCTATGAACTACCGACCGATCGAAACGCTATAAATATTAAAACACTTTTTCCGAATGTTTATCGAATCGATTCGGTGGAAAAAATGACAAATTTTATTGAATTTAATCCAAATGTTTGCGGCAATGGATCGAATGATATTTTAATGTTTTATTGGGTAATGTCTGATCAAAGTTCTTATAAACTAATCCCTAATTTAGTTAATTTTATTTCAATTTAAAGTTTGATTATAGCAGAAGAGAACCGGAAATGAAATTTTTAGTCAATTGGAAACCAATAGAATGGCAGCAAATGATTGAATTACAGGAAGTGTTGACCGCGAATGACATCAATTGGAATAAACCGATTAACGCAACCCTTTTCTACAATACATCCAATCGTTTTACTTATCAATTATATCAAAGTATTTAAAGTAATCATTAATTTTAAAATCAATTTTAAAATTTCAAAACGACTTAATTTAACGAATAGACGGAAACTGTTTTGAACGTAAATGCGACCAAATTTGGCAAAATTCGTCGAAATGTATTCAATTCCAAATTGAGTCAATTTATTGCGAAAATTCAACTCCAAATCAATTAGTGATTTACGCCTTTTCGGGATTTTATTTTCAAAAATGTGTTCAAATTGTGAGTATTTTTCAAATTATGATTTTAGGGCAAAATTTAAGCTATGATTGTCTTTCAACCATAAAAGCCGTCAAAAGACATAACATGTGAAGAACCAAAACTGATTTCAACTCATTTTTTCGGATTAGCCGACACTTGTAGACCCGGTTCTCGACTAGATTTCGATACAATCGATATGACGACACAAACCACTAATTCTTTGTTTAATACAAACGACAAATACATTGAAGAGAATGAGTCGACAATTGAAACAATAATCGAATCGAAACCCAATTCAGTCTTTACTTCAAATCCTATGTATAATAAATTAAAAGTCAGTTCCGGAACGCATATAAATCGGACAAAATTTGCGCATTTCTTAATTCTAATTATTTATTTACTAAATAAAATTAAAATTTTTTAAATGTTTAATTTATATTCTATCTATATTAACAAAATGTGTCCGGAATACAAATAAATAGCGTTGTTCAGGGATGTCGAAGGGATCTTGCCTGCCTTGACAGGTTGTCAACTTTCTCTACTCAAAATTATGACTCCGACCCCGATTATTTTGAAGAGAGAAAGCCCCCCCCCCCCCATAAATTTACCGGCTGCTATTTATTAATTAATTTTAAAATTTACTAAATTATTTTTTATAAATTAACATGTTAGGATATAATGTTTGTTAAAAAGTTAAAATTGTCTTCATTAGCAAACATTTCAAATTTTTAAGATTTTTTAGTGGATTGTGCGGGGGGTGGGTAGAGAGTGTAGCCATTATTCTTTTAAATTGAATTTCATCAAGCCATTTTTGAGATATCACCAGAGATATTGAAGGGGGGAAATAAACCCGTCATCCCCCAGGATTGAAAATGGGTTTCTATTCCCCCCCCCAGGGTTTTGAGTAGCTGAGAGGACCCCCCTTAATTTTTTAGGCGGCTTCCAGATTTTTTAGCTGCTTTACTAAATTTAACTAAATTTAGATTAAATTGTGTTAAATTCGTTTTAAATTTAGTTAATTTAGTTTTAATTCAGTTTAAATCCAGTTAAAAACTGTGTAAAAAGAAGGAAAATTTAAACTTTTTTGGTCATAACCCTGCATGTACCCCCGGCCAGGATTTTAATCAAAATGTTAAAAATCATACCCTCCTAATCCCCTCCCAGGATCGACCGACCTTTGACATTCCTGTTTAACAGTTAGAATCTAACTATTAGATCGGGGTTGGCCAAGGGGGTTGAGGCTTTCAACCCCCCTGAGGAAAAAATTTGCCTCTAATCCCCCCTCTGAGATTTTGCTCGAAAATAGCGTTAATTTAGCTAAATTAAAGCTAAATTTGGTTTAAATCCAGTTAAATTAGCTTTATTTGGTGTTGATTTAGCTTAATTTATAATTAATTTAGTTTAAATTTGGTTAAATCGGCTTTAATTACGGTTTTTGCGAACAAAATAGCGGTTTCGCGCGCAAATTTTGGCGAGAATCCGCCATCTTTTTTTGAGCTGACCCCTACCTGGACCCTCCCTAGAATTTTGAGAAAAAATGAGTCATTTACCCCTACCTGAACTCCCCTTGACCTGGCGGACCTTGGCCAATCCTGTATTAGATTATGAACATTAAAATTCAAACATGTCCATTTTACTTTGTGGTAAAATCAAAAACATAATAACTGCAAATTTTTGTAAAGATATTAGTTTTTTGTCCCCAAAACAAAATTGTGTTTAATATAAATGCATTTTTTACAAACAAATTGAAAATAATGTAATAGTGTTTATGAGCTGTTCTAACAAAATGTAAACAAAAATTGTGCCAAAACTGAATTGAATTGATTTTTTATTTATCCGTAAAATACTTTAATTTATAATTAAATGTCATTTTATTTAAAATTAAGTTCATTTCTAATAGTCTTATATTTAAGCTATAAATTGAGAGTTTATTTGAGTAACAAATTGAGTAAAAAATGCAATAAAAAAGACAACAATAAAGACAAACAAATTGTTTTGTTTTTTCCCGAAACACAACTCAAATCACGCGAATGTTATCAAACAAATTGTGGTAATTATGACTCAATTAGTAAATTATTGGCATATCTTAAGTCATATATTTGATCGACAGATGTATTGATAGCGAATAACCCAAAGAGTAATTTGTGTCAACTCTTATCGACTCTAAAATCAAGTGAGAAATCAGTGGACGTCTGCATGTATTGCATATCTTTCGATCCAATCATTAGTTTACTTCAAGACTTGAGTCAAAATCACGGAATTGTTGTCCGGATTATAATAAACGGACAAATGGATAGAGAAATGGGTTCGAGTGGTGAAGACGTAGGCAATAAATTGGATCGAATTAGACGTCTGTTTGAGTTCGGCATTCAATTGAAAATCATATCTCTATCTAATAATGGGTTAATGCACAACAAGTTTGCGATTATTGACAACTGTTTACTAATTAATGGTTCACTCAATTGGACCGAAAACGCTATATTCAGTTGTTATAACGACTGTATTGTAACCTCTGATCCAAAGCTGGTCTTAAGCTATTCGCGACAATTCAACAAATTCTGGAATTATAACAAGTTTTGAATCAATATTAGCTTTAATTACAAACAAAGTCCGAAATTAGGTTTAGATTATTCTCGGATTAAGAAAATACTTAATTTAATTGAAAATCATTTTACAATTTTATTTTGTAATGATTCCAAAATTCCATAGTTTTGTGATATTTTGTTTAAATCAAATAATTTGAATTCATTGCTGTATTAAATGATATAAAATATTTTAAATATAAGTTTTTGAGACATTAATACTTTTTTTAAACGATTTAATAATCGCTTATTTCCTAAAATTTTATTAGATTTTGATAAAAATAATATTTAATAAAAATAAATTCGAATGACTTAATACCGTAATTAAAGTAAACTTTTAGAATAAAGTCATTTGAGTTTGAGATCTGCTCTCAAATTGTCGGCCAATTTATCGAGAAATTCAAAAGTATTCAAATAATCGGTTCGTTGGACACCAGCCATGCCTTTGATACAAATCGCCAAATCCTTAGTCATAAACCCGGACTCTATTGTATTGACGCAAACAGTCTCGAGAGCCGTCGCAAAAGTAGCCAATTTTGGATTGTTGTCCAACTGTGCCCTATGGAGCAGACCTCGAGTCCACGCGAAGATCGATGCGATCGGATTAGTCGACGTCTCCTTATTTTGCTGATGCATTCGGTAGTGTCGAGTGACCGTCCCGTGCGCCGCCTCGGCCTCTATGGTCTTGCCGTCCGGGCAGATGAGCACCGAAGTCATCATTCCGAGTGAGCCGTAGCCCTGAGCGATGGAGTCGGACTGGACGTCGCCGTCATAGTTCTTACACGCCCACACGAAGCCCCCCTCAGACTTGAGCGCCTGCGCCACCATGTCGTCGATGAGCCGGTGCTCGTACCAGATGCCGGCCGCTTCGAACTGTGCTTTGTATTGGTTGTCGTAGATGTCTTGGAAGATGTCTTTGAACCTTCCGTCGTATTTCTTCAAAATCGTGTTTTTAGTGCTCATATATATCGGGTATTTCCTGTTGAGCGCGTACTGGAGCGACGAGTGCGCGAATGCAGTAATACTCGCGTCTGTGTTGTACATCGAAAGGGATACTCCGCCGCCGTCTTTGAAGTCGTAAACCGTATAACTGATGGCTTTCCCGCCGTCTTCTGGCGTCCATTTGATCTCAAGCTTTCCCTTTCCGGGAACCACGAAATCAGTCGCTTTGTACTGATCGCCAAACGCGTGCCGACCGATGATTATGGGTTTCTTCCACCCGGGCACCACTTGCGGGATGTTCTTACAGATTATCGGTTCTCGGAATACTGTTCCGCCCAATATGCTAGTCATCAGAGTTTTGACATTATTTTATTTATACATTTAAATGGTTGTCGTCTTTGTTTTGATTAGAATTTAGAAAACTTTTAAACACTTTCTTATCAATCAATTATCATTTGATTTTTAAATGCATTTTAAAAATATTATCATTTTTACATATTAAACAAATGCAAAAAACTATATTTATCATCAAGCACAAATTCTATGGTTTATTGAATTAAACTTAAACTTTGTTTTCAAAATATAGTTTTAAACTTACTTTCGAATCGTTCCGTTCGGGGATTTCCACATCTGAAGAGATATTAAAATGGGATATAAATGAGTTGTGCTTTGAGTATAGGAGAGGCCAAACGGCAAACCTGTTTTAAACTGAATTCCTCGACGCGCTTCTCGTCGGGCGTAATGGTCGCGCATTTGACGCCAACATTGTATTTGAGTATAGCTTCGGCGCATTCAATGGTCACCCGATCGTCGGTCGCGTCTCTGTTCTCGATTCCCAAATCGAAGAAATGGAGCTCAACGTCGATGAACGGAAGGATGAGCTTCTCTTTGATGAGATCCCAAATAATCCTGGTCATCTCATCACCCTGCATCTCCACTATAGGCCCGCATTTGATTTTCTCAGACATGTCTTATAATTGCTTTAATACTTCGTTAATAATATTTTCCTTTAGAGTGAAAATTATTTTGAATTCACTTTTATTTAAATAGTTTTGTAATACTTTTGACGTAAATATGAACCTAAACTGGAAATAAAGTAAAGGTAAGTATAATATAAGTAATAAATATCAAGAGTCTTGTCTGGAGTGAATAACAAGTAAATTGCTATTAAATACAAAACTAAACTTTAAGCTCCGGTACAAAAGTGTTAAAATATGACTTTTTCCGATTATCCAAAAAGATTGTTTGATAATAATGCCAATTGCTTATATTTTTAAGTTAGAATTATTACAATTATTTATAAATATAATTAATCTATATTTACATAAAATAGGCTAAAGGATTCAGATTGAAATATAAACAAACCAGGTTAACATTTTGCATACAAATATAATGCAACAAAATTAATGATAAGCTATCAATTGATTTAAAAAGGTTTCATTGAATCGATTTACACAAGACTTACAATAAGAGCAGGAATTCTAGTTATCAAGAATTTGCTATAAATTCTATTCCATTTGTAAATCAAAACTTGAAAATCAGAATCAAAATGATTTGATTCCACGACTGCTGAAAATGAATTAGACAACAGTTCGACTCAGACTTATCAATGAGACAAGTGCTGGCATTGAAGTTTATACCCGTCCCAACAGGTAAGGCTTTTAAATATTGTACAGTAGATAGTATTTTTGTCTTTATTAAACTTAATACAGGAAAAGATGTTTATTAGCAATAATAGCGGTAGACGTAAAACACGTTTTTAGGTTTGAAGGTTAGCTTATTTCGGATTTTAACCAATAAATTGGAAAAAACTACAAATTCAAACCAAATATCAAATTGTTTTCTGAAGGCCTTAACTATCGTATTGTCTGAAAAAATGTGAAACAAAACTTCCATCAAAAATATGACAATTAGTTTGAAATTAAATCTTTAAATATATTCTTTCGTAACTTTTTTGGATTAAAAAAATTTAATGTGAAATGAAATAAATTAAAATTTAAGATAAAATGCAATTAAATTAAGCTTTTCTTTATGTAAGACATACAGAAAGTTGTAATATTCTCATTAAATAAAACGATTTAAAACTAATAAATATAGAATTTTTGTCATTTTTTTGTAAATTAAAATTCATTCAAAAAACAGAATAAATAAAATATAAATTAATCTTTATAATTTATTAAAGACAAAACAGTTAAGCAAAACTTAGGAGGATTATATTATAAAATACCGGTATTATACCATGATACAAATGTATATTTACTATTTTAAAGACTTAATAACTCACCCGTAGAATACTGTATATTAATTATTAATCTTATTATTAAAAATAGGTATAAAACGAATATAAAAAATAATCAAATCAATTGATTAACACTTTTTAAATAACTTTTATAAATATGAGATAAAAGTAAACTATAGAAATGGACTGATTTTGGACTTGGACATTGAAGGCTGTACCAAGAAACAATTATACTATGAAACTAATTCATGACAATTTCATTCGAAACCGTAAACATTTTCGAAGGCAATATAAATATAATCTAATAATAAAATCAATATTAATTGAATAATATTTTTGTTTTATTTACTTAAAAATGCAAAACTAAATAATATTAACAAATTGAGAAAATCTTAGTAAATATCAATTAACAATAAAGGCATTAAAAATTAAGCCCTGGCACAAATAATATCGATAATATAATTAATTATAATTTCAATTAAAATCATAAATTGACATTTCCGCTCAAATGATTGAGCATTACTTAAATGTAACGATGTTAAATTTCGTGAAATTTTTATTGAGTGAAAGTTTCACTGAAATTTCACTAAAAGGTTCACTGAAAGTTTCAAGCCAATTGCTTAATTAATAACAAAAATTTTACCTAAGTGTTCAGTTTTTTATTACTGATTAATATTATTTCATAGTTTAATATTGTGATTTTTGCTTTTAGCTATTATGCGATTAATACTAATAATTTTAAAAATTAATTTATTATTACTTGAAAAATAATTTAGATATGCAAAATTATTTATGTTTATTATGTGCATTTTAAAATAATTATTATTATTTTGTTTGATTTTTATTAAATTTTAATTTTTTAAAACTAATTTAAGGAAAATAACTTGATATTTTAACAAAATTTTGCTAAAATTTTTTAAACACTAGGTGGCGCTACTTTTGTTAAACTGAAAGTTATTTTTAAATGTGAAACTTTCACTGAAATTTCACCTGAAAGTTGTAATATCGTTCACTACTAACAACGTTACTTAAATGTGAAGTTAGGAAGGAATAAGTTATTGGATTTGAATCAATATTTTTGCAAATTATAGCGACTATTGCTTTTGCCAAATCATTATTGCAATGCATTTCATAATGTCTATAGAATTTCATCATTTAGTTTAAACTATTTTATATTAAGCTCTAATTTTCGCAATTTTTAATTAAATTACTAACTTATATGTTTCGAATAAAACCACAATAGACGCATACCCTGGTGTTTCAATTATTCTGATTTTCTTATTATTCTCTCAGTTCCTCAATTAAATATACAATAATTAAAAATGCCAAAAAATTATGCTCGATAATTGAGTTGAACAAGAATATAAATATAAATTTAGTCAATTCAAAGTCAATACTTACTGAACTAAAACGCAAACAATGTTTCACTGAATTTAAAACCCAATTAAACCTCAAGTCTTGTCATTAAGTATTGATTACATTCACTGTTTTCACATCAAAGATGTTTTGCACTAAATGTTAAAAATAAATAACGTTTTGTTTTCAATATATTTAAAGCTGTATTCAAATGAGTGATCATTTGTTTTTGTCATTTAAATTGTCATCAAATCGTCAATTAATTGATTATTATTTAATCAATAATTATATTTAAGTGAATTAATTGCCATAATATTAAAAAATGGATTCAATTCCGAAATTCAACGGCAAAACACGGATTAGTGTTTTGGATAAATCGCTGCCAAAAGCAAAATCTGAAGTAATTATTGTTTAACTAATTATCGATTTATTAACCAATTAATCAAATTTGAGAACAGATTAATGTAAGCGCCTATGCGTTGCTCTTCAGCGAAATGGTTCAGTATTGCCAGAATAGGGTCTATACAGTGCCAGAGCTCCAGAACAGGTATTACTTCTTCGTTCGACTCATTCGCCGAACATTTTGTTGACTTTCTCTTCAATAAACAGATTATCAGAAATGGGTTATAGAGTCGGACAAAGAGTTATGGATTCGATGTTTATTAGAGAAAAGAACTACAAACGAGAGATACGACTCATAAATATGTTGGTCTTCATCCGCACCAAAGTCTGGATCAATTTGTTTGGCAAAGAGGCGGACAAATTGGAACAGGCTAATGATGACGAGAACACCTGTACATTCACTTCAAACTTGATTACAGTTTTGATTAATTGTTATCTCTTTTTGTGGTCAAATAGATTACATAATAGAAAGCGAACCACTCGTTAACAAATACATATCAGTGCCCAAAGACAAGGGAAGTCTGAATTGCGCCGCTTTTATCGGTGGTATCATTGAAGCCATTCTTAATGAAAGCAATTTTGTAGGTTTTCCTAACATTTATTGTTTAATAAAGATTTTCATTAATTTTCGAATAATTTAAACTTAAACTTAAATTCGCGAAAAGGCGTCGAAAGTGACGGTTCATTGGCATAAAGGAACGACTTTTATGATTAAATTCGATGACTCAGTCGTGACGAGAGATAAAGCTCTGGACAACAAATAATTGCCGTTTTTTACTCAAATTTAAATTATTTAAGTCTTATATTCTATAAAATGTGAATTTTTTTATTTTCAAAACATTTATTATTTCAAACATAAACTGAATTAAAATCTATGAATAAATGGAATTTAATTCTAAGACACAATTGATAATCAATTAACAGGTTTTAGTTTATTGACAATCGAAACGGTTTCGACTTGAGTCGGAAGTACCGCATAATAGCCCTGTTGTGAAACTCCGCAGTTATTGATCTTAGAGCGCGATATCTTGATATAACCCTTTGATTAATCCAAACATTAATTGTAGTTATGTTTTACAGTTTATAATCGTAAGCCTATAAGCCTTACCCCTTCACCCCATTTCGGTCCCCAACTGTTTGAAGTAAATGATTTAATATTGACTTAATTGCAAATATCGACTAATGTCTCACCTGTTCCTGATTATGAAGAACTCTTTGGTATAGCCGACGGCGACGACCGCGTGATTCACTTTCTTGGGATTACATTTCGGGTCATCAAAAATACCGGTTCTATGGGTTGGATAAATAGGTAAATAATAGACTAAATATTGAAGAGTGACTGAAAGCCTCACTTATACGCCGCCATATCTTTGGTCACGTGTACGGCAATAGCAACCGGGCCGTAGTTGTATATAGCGGTGGCCAAGTCGTTGTCCGCACCGGTCTTTAAGCGTTTTCCTGATTAAAGTACAAAGTTTTGTATAATTAATGAAACAGTTATACAGAAACAGAAACTAAACAAAAGAGAATTTTATCGAATAAACAGAAACACAATTAATCTCATATTAACTGATTTTAAATATTAATTATTTTAATGTAAGAATAACTAGATAATTTTGAAATAAATGTGAAAATTATATTTCGTTCAACAGGGTACTTTTGTTTGAAAAGGGTTGGCTATGATTACCTTCAGGGGGTTGAATGACTATATTTTTTCCAAAATCCCAGGCATTATAGATATGGATCAACTCAAAAGCAAAATGGCGGGTTCCCGTCAAAACGCCATTTTAGTTTTTAAAACCGATATTAAAGTCATTATAATTGGATTTAAATTAAATAAAGTTGAATTAACTCAATTTAGACTCAATTAATACAATTAAAATTGTGGTCAAAGAAGAAAACTCTTGAATCGATCGTTTGGGTCGAGTTCTTAATAAAAGATTCTATTTTTGCCAAATTTACTGTGGGTTACAAATTTCAAAATCAAAATTTCAAGCGAGAGGGGTTACCTAACCACCCTTGGTCAACCCTGATTTAAACAATAACTTTTTTAAGCTTTTTTAAGTTATGCACTCATGTATGCCCAGGGTTGGCCATAGGGGGGGTCCAGGTCCGCAACCCCCCCTGAGGAAAAAATTTGGCCTCTGACCCCCCCCTGAGATTTTGCTCAAAAATAGGACCCCCCCAGAAAAATTCCGGCCGCCGAAGGCGGTCCGAAATTTTTCCCGCCATTTTGTAAAAATGGCCTTAATTTAACTAAATTAAAGCTAAATCCGGTTTAAATCCAGTTAATTTAG